>OZ025292.1:398910854-399036854 GCA_964019185.1 Maratus speculifer
CGAGAAGCAGAGCTTATATCTGGTGCCTTAGACCGCTCAGACATTCCGTCCGCACTCTATTCATCAAACTTATTCAACACCTTTAATTAGCGAAAAATCACTAACTATTAGTTTTTGCCTAGTTACTAAAAAAGTACTGAATCAATTTCGATGAAATGTGAATCTAAATCATTCTCCAATCCACTGGAACACACACACAAAATTCCATTAAAATTGGTGCAGTCGTTTAGGAGGAATTCAGTGACATACACACGCACAGAAGATTTATATATATAAAGATAAGCATTGAAAATTTCAGGTTTTTGCGCCGAAGACATCGCCAAATTAGGAAAATGTGAACTATCTCACGAACTACTGGATTTAAAAGAATTTGCTTAGTACCATTCGATTCAGAATGAAAAAATGCACTAAAATATGTCATCAGTTGAAAAATATCTACAAAAGCCGATTTTAAAGGATTTTTTTTAAAGTTCGCTCTTTTTTCTACTCATAGTAGGGGTGGAATTTTCGAAAATCCATTTTTAGCGGCACTCGATGTTATAAGAAGTATTTTTACCCCGATTTTCAAGATTTTTGGCATGGTAGATTTTTTTGTGCTATGATTAATACGAAATCCTGACTTTATATTTATAGCACTTTTAATTAGCAAAAAATCACTAACTATTAGTTTTTGCCTAATTACTAAAAAAGTACTGAATCAATTTCGACGAAATGTCAATCTAAACCATTCTCGAATCTACTGGAACACACACAAAAAATTTCATCAAAATCGGTCCAGTCGTTTAGGAGGAGTTCAATTACATACACACGCACAGAAGATTTTTATATATAAAGATAACTCTTCTGTGCATGTGTATGCCACTAAACTCCTCCTAAACGACTGGACCAATTTTAACGAAATATTTTGTGTGTGTTCCAGTGGATTCTAGAATTGTTTAGATTCACATTTCATCGAAATTGATTCAGTGCTTTTTTAGTAATCAGGTAAAAACTAATAAAGTTAGTGATTTTTCACTAATTAAAAGTGTTGAATAAGTTCGCTGAATAGAGTACAGACAGAATGGCTGAGTTGTCTAAGGCGCCAGATTTAAGCTCTGCTTGTCGAAGAAAGAGATAGTGTGTTTGAACCCCACTCCTGACATACGTGTATGATCTACAATAATTTTTCCTGCATTATAATTTTAATCAACCAACTTCAGAAAATCATTAACTTTTAACTAAAAAGAGAAAAATAAATTTGTCTATCAAAAACTGGACAGACTTCAAAAACTACTGCAAAGTGAAAAATAATTTCCTTACATAATTGTAATAAGAAATTAAATTAAGAGCGTAGTATTTATCATACGTATTATTATATTTATGTACATTTATTTGATTTTTTGGAGTTTGTGCCAGAACAACGTCTGTTGGGTCCACTAGTAGATTTATATTATCTTAAATATACACTTATATTACAGAAATAATACCTGGAGTTTTGTGAACAGAATATTACATTCCAAACACAGAGACAGTTAATGCAATTTAGACTTCTTTTTCAATTAAAGAGATCTTTAAAGGATTTTTGTGTTAGGTATTTTGCTTTATTATCTGCTTCTTCGTTTCTAAATATCACAACTTTAGTCCTCACAGCACAGAATTGAACAAAAAAAAATGTACTTTCACAGAAAGTTTGCCGCAAAGCTAACAATTTAACCATTTTTATCTATTAAATTTTTTAAAACTTATAATTAAATTTTTTTTAAACATGTAATATTTTGCTTTTGTATTAATTTTAATAAATGACAAATTACATATTTTTTTTTTTTTTCATAGAATAGTGAGCCACTAATAAGATGTTTTATTTTCTAAATCTCTGAAATAAAAAATGCCAAACTATAAGCAGTAGATTCCCTTAAGAAGGCTGGTCACTCAACTTTAGAATTCTCCTCCATAATGTTAAGTCTATGGAATTTGATACATTCTTATATTCAAAATATTTCTCAAGAAAATTAATATTTTTAACTTCTTTTTTCTATACTAGGGGGGGCCACGCCCCCCTGCTCGCTATGCTCGCCAACCCCCCGCGTAATCGCTTCGCGATTCCGAATTATTGTCTACCCCTGCTTGCTGCGCTCGCCAATAACCCATGGTATGAATAAACAGTTGCAGACCTTTCAAATGATGTGTCACACAATTAGTGTTGTAAAGAAATTATAAAATGCGCCCCCTCTGAGGACAGAGGGGGGGGGGGGGTTACACACAAGGTATCCATAATATGAATAAGCAGTTGCAGACCTCACGAATGATGTGTCACACAATTGGTGTTGTAAAGAAATTAAAAATGTGCCCCCCCCTGGGGGCAGAGTGGGGGATGACACACAACACATCCATAATATGAATAAGCAGTTGCAGACCTTTCAAATGATGTGCCACTCAACTGGTGTTGTAAAGAAATTAAAAATGTGACCCTCCCCCCCATGGGGAGAGCAGAGTGTGGGATAACACACAAGACATCCATAATATGAATAAGCAGTTGCAGACCTTTCAAATCTTGTGTAACACGACTGGTGTTGTAAAGAAAATAAAAATGTGTCCCCCCTGGGGAGCAGAATGGGGGATAACACACAAGACATCCATTATATGAATAAGCAGTTGCAAACTTCTCAAATGATGTATCAAACGACTGGTGTTGTAAAGAAATTAAAAATTTGGCGAAATATTACAGTTATCGCCAAGTTAGCGTCACTTTTGACTAGAGATGTAAATTTTCCGGAAAAATACAAGTGCCGGAAAAAAACGGAAAAATTGGAAAAATTGATTTTTCATGACTGTTTCTCCCAAATAAATTATATTTTCTTAGAGAATATTAAATAATAAACATTTTTTTCTCATTTATATGTATTAAATAAAAATTATTTTCACTTTATATTACAAAATAAAAAGAAAATAGCAAAGCCTGCTTTTAAAAGTTTAGTTTTTTTTTTTTCCACAGCCTAAGAATTTTTATTAAATTCTATTGTTTATTATATCATACCTCTGATGAAATGATTTTTCAGTTACATGTTTAACTACCAATTGACCTAATGTAAAAACCTGAGCCAATATGTCTGCAGTTTGGAATGAAATAAATTATGCATTCCATTTACATAAGTATAATTTTTAAGTAAATGATACTAGTTTAAAGAAATTATGGCAATTTTGTCATTATTATGAATATCAGTATTCAAAAATTCCATTGTTTGTTTAAAAAATGTATATTTTTACATTATTACTTTTTTTTCGTGGAATTATAATTTTATTTCCTTTATAAAATATGTTTAGTTTTGGTATAGCTTTCCAATCTCAACTCAAAAAAGTTTTGATTTAGTTTTATAATCTAAATTCAAACAAAACTAAGTTTTACTTTGGCTTACTTAGGTCTGCAACTAAAAAATAGCGTAGGATTTATTGACTGTTAAATTTTTACTCACTGAAACCAGAATTTTTTTTAAGTTTAATTAAATATAATTTTTTTCTTTTTACCCTGAAATCTGGTATTCTATTCTTGAGTAAGAAACCATATTCAATAATGTTTCCACATGCTAATTTTATATTTCTAAGAGTGGAACTCAAAAGTTATGAAAACAGAACATTACAAATAGAAAATGCTCACTATTTGAGGAATTACCAAAAGCAGTTACATACAGAGATAAACTTCAAATGTGCTTTAAAAAACTAAAAAAATTCAAAGTTTAATCAAGAGGGAAAGTATAATTTGGAACATAGTTACTTGTAATAAAATATGGGGGGGGGGGGGGGGGGGGGGTTCATCGCAGTTGTACTTTTCTAATGCAAACTGTCCATGTTTTTGCAACATTACTGTACATTATGGAGGTAAAATGGAGATCAATTTTAGATTCAACACCTTGAAAAAACATTCAATTAATCAGCTATAACGAAATCTTAAAAAATGCAGCTAGTGCCACCTATAGGTGATTTACACCAAAAACTAAACAACATTAATATATATCAGAAACTGTAGTTTGATTTTTTTTTTTAAATCGTCCTTGAGGTAAAGCTATTGCGATAATCATGAATAATGCAGCATCGCAGCGTCATCTGTTGAGCAATTTACACCAAAAAGTAATGAGCACGAAGTTATGTCAAAGATTAACTTAATCTGAAATTTTATAAAAATACATACATTAGTTTGAGATAGAACTATTGTGAAAATTATGAATAATGCAGCACAGCAGCACCATCAGTTTGGCGATATATACTAATAACTAAACATCTCGAGTTTATATCAAGGTGTAACTGAATCTAAAGTTTTGTGAAATTATGTGCATCAGTTCTTGAGATAGAATGCCCATAAAATTTGTCACATACAGACTCACAGAGTGACAGATATTTTCCAAAAACCATCAAAACGTGTTCAGGACCTTTTAAAAGTTTTAAATACATCAAAAACTGGAAGTCAAATTTTTCACGAATTCAATACTTACTTCTTGAAAATATAGATTAAAGTAATGAATGCATACTTCAAAATTTTATGTTGAATTTTTAATTTTATCATTTCCATTAATCGGCATATTATTGCAATAATTTTACACATGAATTAATTTTTAAAAAGAGAAGTTGCATTTAATTACATATCTAGATTTTTTTTTTTTTTATGTAATCAAGTTTTTGTGAAATTGCGAACTTTTTGTATATACTTGTACAAAATATATTCAGAATTTTTGAATAAGAAATTATTACTATATTTAGGTTCCTATTTAGATATTTTTAATAAGGTTAGTTACATACATATATGAAACTTAACAAGATTCAGCTGCTGTATGACATGAGATTTTTTTTTTCCTTCAATCACTGCACTTGCGAAAGATTCAATTTGTTGATTAAACTTTTTCTGAAAAGTCTATTTTCAAGAGAAATTTTGCAAAGGGTCTTGTGTTTCAAACAAGAAAAAAATGTGAAGAATCCTTTCAAGTCTTCTCAAACAGATTTCTGCTCAGAGATCAGATTACCCACATTAAAATTTTCATGTGAGACACTCAACATAAAAATAAAATAAATAAAAAGTATGAGAATGTAGCTATTACAAAATTTTCACTATATTATTTTATAAATGAAATTTCAATTTTTCCAGTTCGGAAAAATTGAAAAATAAGCCTTCGGAAAAAAACCGAAAAAAAACGGTTTTTTTCCCAATTTTTCCGGTTTTTTTCCGAGCATTCCCATCTCTACTTTTGACAACTAATTTTGGTCGCCAAGTTGACGACAAACTTGGCAATTGTTGGCGATGGTAACCTTTCCTCTCTTTATGGTAACCCATATGGCGATGCATAGACGGAGCCCTTTCCTGATTGGTCTATTCGACTCATGGAAGGAGTGGACAACCCGGATTCGTTAGTTCCAGAAATCTTCCACATCAGCATCATTCTAGGAGTCATTCCTTTTAAGGCTAGTTTTTTTTTTACTATAGAAGGATTCTCTTCTTAAAGGAAACTTCTTACTTTTTCTTAATTTTCAAGATTTTCTAAAATTTATGTGTAATTTAATATTTAATGCTTTAAAAATTGACGAACTGTGTGTGGAAAATTTTAACACATTACATAAAATTAAGTATATATTTTAGAAAAAATTTGAAAATAAAGAAAAATGGGGACATCTTTTAAGAAGTGTATATGTTGCAGCCAATACCCGAAATTGGCCAATTCTAGAACTGGCCAATTCCCGAATTGGCCAGCAATGTTAAAAAATGACTGGCCAATTCTAGAATTGGGCAGCCAATTCGCGAAATGGCCAGATGCAATTAACCGATTCGCGAACTGGCCACATGCGATTGGCCAATTCCCGAAATAGATATAAGCATTCGGCTTAATACTTTCTAACATAGTTGAAAGTATCTATGAATTCAAACAGTCTAGACGTCAGCCTGTCCGTGATCTAAATTGAGTAAAAACTCGGTTAACTTGTAACTGTCATCGTATTTGATTTATCAATTAATTTCGATATTGAAAGGGAATTGTACTATTTTTGGTTAATTTGGGTACACAAAAATATTTCGTTTCAATATAATCAATGGGAATCTTTTTTACTGTACATTTTAATGTTACATTATCTTAATTATAAAAAAAATTGGTACCTATGCATCATAGTTCGGATTTTGGCCAAGGCTTCCCGGCCAGTTCGCGAATTGGCCGGCCAAAACCTGAAATACGCTATTCATTTCATGTATTTCGGGTTTTGGCCAGGAAGCTTGGCCAGTTCGGGTATTGGCCGGCCAGACTCCGGGTATTGGCCGCAACATATACAAAAAACAGGAGTTAAAAATATTAATTTACTGAGGAGATAGTTTAAATAACCAAATGTATCGAAACCCATAGACTTTACATTAGTAAGGGGAATTTGGAAGCTGAGTGATCAGCCCCTAAAGGGCACTGGTCACTCAGCTTTCTCTCACTAATGCATTCCCCTCCCTGGACAAAGTCTATGGATGTTTGATGCTTTAATATATATAAAATATCTCCTTGGGAAATTAATATTTTTAACTTCAATTTTTTCTATATACTTCTTAAAAGAAGTCCCTGTTCTTCTTAGTTTTCAAAAATTTTCTACAGTATATACTTAATTTTATATTAAGTGTTAAAATTGTACTCATAGTTTGTTAGCTTTTAACACATAAAATATTAAATTAAGCATAGATTTTAGAAATATTTTGAGAACTAAGAAAAAAAGAAACATCTTTTAAAAAGAGTACACAGAAAAAAAAAAAAGGCTAAAAATATTAATTTCTCCAAGAAATATTTTAAATATACAAGAGCATCAAACGCCCATAGACTTAATTTTACAGATAAGAATTTTTAAGCTGAGTGAGTCTCCTTAAATCTGTGAACGCCTAAAATTCATACATCATTTCAGATAAAACATTGAAACGCAGTTATATTGCAACAACAACATTCAAGATAATGCTAAAATTTTTATGTTGATTATTTTAGACAAAAAAATTGCTTTATTTAAATAGATATTTTTATTTGCTTTTAGGATATCTTTTTTTTTTTTTTTTTTTGGTCAAGCAAAAGTTACAAATTACTCCGTATTATATTGTATATAATGGAACCTGTTAAAAGTGACCAATTTGGGACTGGCTAAAATGGTCACTATATATAGGTGGTCACTTTATGGAGTATCTTTCAAAATGGCACATTAAAACTTTTATGATCTCAAAAAATAAAACAAAATATAAATAAGGAAAATGCACTAGATAAAGTAATGAACTGATTAATTAACATTGATAGTAAAATAACTGAATTGCTTATTAAAAATATACTATATAGAAGATAATTTATTTAAAACTTACGTTATTTCTTTTGAATATAGTTGAAATTCTGTAGTAATTGATTTAAATAACACATAATTACAAGGTACACTGTAATTTATATACATTTTTATTTTCATTGTAATTGCATAATAACATTTCTGTAACAGGTAGTAATGAACTTTTCATTAAAACTAACAAATATTCATAAAAAAAAAATCACTTAGTTATATTCAAATGATGATTAAGTAAATAAATCAATATAGCCAAGACTGAAAAAAGAAAGAAAGAAAAAGAAATGCTAAAGATGGCTATAACAGAGTTTATTATTAAAAATTGTAATTTAACATATTACAACAACCATTTGGAAAATGATTCTTTTAAAACTAATCCTAAAAAAATGTGCCGTGAAAAATTACTTCTATTTTTAAAAACTATTTTTGGACCAATCAGAATGCTCACAAGTGTTTATGTGATGTTTTAAATTGTCAGAAAACAGAGTCTCTAAAATTAGAGCTAACTTTTCAAGATATTTTTAACAATGTTCTAATTCTTATATGTGAAAGGAAGCTAATTTTTAATCACATAATAACACATTCCCCAATAAATTAGTTCAATTATTCGGTTATATTCAGTCTAGAAAAAAAAAAATGCAGACACACATTGCTTAAAGCAGGGCTTGAAAAATAGCGTTCCCGGGATCCTGGGGAATTCAGAAATCCTTTCCGGGAATGCATATTTTATCACTAAGGTTCCTGGCCAGGAACCTAACCTTTTGCAGCGGACGCATTATAACGCGTAAATTAAGCAAAAAATCGGCAAAAAAATAGCTCTTAAGCAGCCCAGAGGATGCATAATTTCGTCGAAATATTACGGGAAAAGCCCGAATTTCAACAAAAGAATCGCAGAAAAAACGCAATTTTCATTAAAAGATCGCAAAAAACGGCAAATTTCGTTAAGAAATCGCGTAAAAGCGGCACGTTTCGTTAAAAAAAATCATGGAAAACAATAAATTTTGTCAAAATATCGGGAAAAACGGCAAATTTCGTCTAAAAATATCTAAAAGACAACAGATTTCGTTGAAAAATCGCATGAAGCATTGCAAATTTCATTAAAAAATCCCAAAAAAGGCAAATTTTGTAAAGATTTTCTTTTGAAAAGCAACAGGCTCCATTAAAACATCGCGATAAAACGGCAAGTGTCCGTAAAACATCGCGATAAAACGGCAAATTTCTTCAAAAAATCGCGAAAAACGGCAAATTTCATTAAGAAATCGCAAAAATCAGCAAATTTTAAAAAAAAATTAGGGAAAACAACAAATTTTGTCCAGAAATAGCGAAAAGACAACACATTTCATCAAAAAATTGTGAAAATGCTCCAAAATTCGTCAAAAAATCGTGCAAAATAGATAAAATTTCATTAAAAAATCACAAAAACGGCAAATCTCGTAAAAAAAAAAAAAAAAAAAAAAAAAAAAAAAATTGAAAAACAGCAGATTTTGTTAAAACATCGCGATAAAACGGCAGATTTCGTCAAAGAATCGCGAAAAAACGTCAAATTTCTTTTTAAAAATCGCGATAAAACGGCAAATTTCTTTTTAAAAATCGCGATAAAACTGAAAATTTCGTTAAAATACTCATGCATAAATTTTTTCGGGAACTCATACTTTTCATCTGGGAACCTATATTTTTCATGTAGGTTCCCAGCTGGGAACCTTAAAATTTTCAGAATTTTCAAGCCCTGCTTAAAGCAAAATGTTTGAATGTTTTTCATTGAGTTAATAAAAATCTGTAAAACCAACATTTTTATGATGATCAAAACATGGCTTACGTAATAACAGAGTCATGTATTACATATGCCATAGATTAAGCATTAACATTCCTGGAGCAATCAGAAAACAAATAAAATGCAGGCATAGCGAGGATTCAGATATGCCTCAAATCTTTCTATTCTCGATTGAGAGCAACAACCATTTTCCAAATGGTAAAAAAAAAAAAAAGATGGTTAAAAAAAATAGAAACAAAACTAATGAGAAAAAGATAGAATTTAAAAAATATTTCGTTAATTTACTAGACTAAGAGGTTTATAAAGATTTTATTAAAATTGGAAATCAGTTTATTTAAGAATTATTAAATAAAATGCTAGTCTTATGGACCCAGGAGAAAGGAAGAAGTCTAACAAGGAGAGGACCAACTTTGATAATCACAGATTTTCATCACTTTAATGTATGTTGAAGGGCAAAGGGCTGTTAGTCTCATGTTCAATGGATTTTATACAATGCTTCTTAGTTTTTTGGAAACAGGGGGACTAATATTATGACACAATTTAAATACTAACTTTGAAAAAAAAAAGGGGGGCATGGATGATTGTGGCTCAGCTGGTACAGAGTTTGATTGCTGAATAGAAGTCCCAAGATCAATGTTCAGTTGTGCTATGTTTGTTTTTTGCATTTTTTGTTTTATAATTTATAATTTAATCATCTTTATTAAAAAATTTAATATTGTACTTTAACTACAGTGTTAGCATTTTTGATTTTAGACCATTATTTCTCATCATTTTTAAGGAATTTTTTTTTAAATTCAATTTGTTATTGAATAATAGAAATTCCAAAATTTGGTGTGGTGCCATCTATTTATATTACAATAAAATATATTCAAGTAAAAATAAAAGCAGAAAAAAATAAATATCAAGCAAAATAAAAAAGCAGCAAGATAATTTAAAGAGCAATCATAAGTTTTACAACATTTAAAAAATCTTTAGTATGCAAAAAGTAGATTGTAATTTAATTCTTATGCTTATTTTTAATATAATTATGTTTATTAATTTATAAACAGAGTAATTTTATCATCCTATTGATGCAATACATGAATGATGTTTCTTTAAAATCATGAATTGACACAGTTGTTCAATATCATTGCATTGATAAAGCATGTATGAAATACACTTTAAAATGATTTTTTAAAAAAAGTTTTGCATTTATTTATGATGTTTCATGCAACTATTTAGTTACAGAAAAAAGTAAATAGGTTAAAATTAGAATTGATATACATTATAATTTTTAATTGACAATGACATTATTAGGATGAGCGAAGCGAATCCTCTACTAGGCCACTCAAATTACAATTTGTCGTACACTTTACAAAAAAACTATTCAATATTTTGACTTCAAATTAAAAACAAAAATAAAATATGATCTGTAGATTTGCAGAATATAATTTTTTTTACAGTAAAACGTTAAAAAAATATTATTTTAATTAATTTATTTTACATGCATTTCCAATACGGACGCATTTTAGCAAATAAATAAAAAATGAAATGTGTATATTTTCAGAAAAAAAAATATAAATCATGGAGTAAGTGATTTTAGATAGAATCACGATTAATTTAATAAATAAAATATGTTTTCATTATTCAGCAAAATCGTTTGCACAAATGACACTTAAAAATTTAAAAAAAATTGTATTATGGATTTTTTTTTTTTTTTGTAAAGTGGCAACAAAAGAATTGTAAACAAATAAAATGAATTGTTAAATTTGTTATATAAATGAAAAATTAAAAGAATTGCGTGAACTTGTTGCCTCGATTCAAGCTCTTTATAAATGTACTAAAGGAAAAGTTGGCCGATTCAGAAATGACAAGTGGACTTCAACCATTTCTTACTTTATCATTTGTATCGAAAGTAATGTTACGTTCTTATTTCTTATAACGAAAAAGGTTTAGTGAATGTGACTTTAGACTTTGTTGCACGTATTAAAGAAAATCACAAGCCACCAGACTAGATACCGCGAATAATCATGGATAAATTTGAATACTACAATAATTTAACTTAAAAGAATTGGTGCGTACCAATTCCCCCAATACAGTAGACTCTCTCAAATCCGCACAGCTTGGGACCAGAGATTTTGCGGATTTCTGGTCATTGCTTTGTTTACATTTTTTAAACAGTAATTTGAATGCAATTAATAATCCAATTGAAATTATAATGTATGCTTACAATATAATAAAATATTAAAGTAAGTAATAAACTAAAATAATAAAAAATTAGATCATTTTTAAAATGATTAAAATATTAAAAACAAAGGTCTAATTAATAATGTACGATTAAGTGTTCATTATAAAGATGAAATGTATTTTGAATAAATTATTCAATGAAACTTGCCTCATAAATAATGTACAATACTAATTCAGATCAAAATAATAAAGTAAGGAGGTTTTATTCCAAGTTTAGCCACACTTAGTGACAAAAAAGCTTGATTAAGACATATATTATTTGGTAAGATTATGATTATCATTGATAACAGGAATATCTTGAATTTTTTCAGAAATAAATTTATTTTTCTTTCAAGAGAAAACATTAAGACAGTAATAGTAACAAAAATTACAAATTAAAATATATTTGGAATTGATATAAAACAAAAAAAGTAAAATTTTGTCCTTATATCTGAACTGAATGCTTCATTGTTTACATCCGTAAATTATGTGCGGATTTTAGGTTTGCGGATTTGAGGGAGTCTACTGTAATTGAATTCTGGAAATATGGAAGCATAAATTGCTCAAGGAAAGAATTTCTTCTGCAGTTAGCTTTTGCTGTTACAATTCATAAATCCCAAGGTTTAACATTAGATGAAGCAGTTGTAGATATTGAGGATATATAGGCACCAGTAGGCTTAAAAACGTATGTAACATTGTCAAGAGTGAAAATCCTTCAAAATTAAGCATTCAATAGAAATCTTCCTTGCGAAAAATTCTTTAATATCAAAAATTCTCATGCACTAACATGTATAAAAACGAAGAAATTAGACTAAAAAGTTTTACAGTTAAAAATTCATAGTATCGACGAGAGCAGATTTCAAATGTTTTTCCAGAAAATAGGATTTTGAAGAAGTAACTTTCTTCAAGCTTTCTTCAAATATATTATTCTAAAATAGCTATCAAAGATTATTTGATGTTAATTACAAAGATTGGAAACATGCATATTTCAAACAACTTTAAAAAACACCAGTGGCTACTAGAAATTGTAAAAAAAATCTTTAAAAGAATTTTTAGTTGAAAATTTAAAAATATTTTGTAAAAGTTTGCTTCGAAAATATTTTTTTATGCCAGTCTTACATCATAAATAGAAAATTCCTAGGAAATTGATAGTTATTTGGTTGAACTTACATTTGTAGAATTAAAATGTGCCAAAACATAAAATAACGTTTTTGTTTAATAAAGATGCAAAATTATATTAAAAAATATTGTTACTTTAAAATATATGCTTTATAAAAGGATGCTTCGCGAATCCAAACAAAGCATGGCTTTTGTTAGTTAAATTATAATTACATAGGAAAAACTGGTGGAACCAGAGAGAAAAGTAGAACTAAATCTGAAACAGGTTACAGTAAAAATTGTAAAACATTAGAAAAGAAATGGAATCAGATGATCTGTAAAGCTCATGCAATAACTGAAATTTTTGTTAGCTGAAAATGAGGACAGCTTTGCTGGTGCCTTAAAATCAGTCAGGGAAAAAGAGACATTTTTAACTCACTCCATATTCCAATCATCCATAACCAGTTTAAAAATTTGGGTTTATAACTATAGATTACAGGCTGATGTAATAGAATGATGTAATGAAGTATGAGAAGTACGGTCTATTCAGTGCAAAGTATGGACACAATACAATTCCATTCCGGCGGTTTTGATGAGTGGAAGATCAAAGCTTCAAGTAAACCCAAAATTTAGAGCACATACAATTCAACTACATACTAAATATTTGTGTTCAAACATATTTATCTACATCAATTCCTTAACAACCTGATTATTATTAACACGTTCGCTGCCGCTTACGTGAAGATGTGATTATAGTTAATGCCGCACTGTAGAAGTGGGTTTTTTCCCAGAAGCCGATTTACTTTTTATTACAAAGAATCAGTGAAAGATTTTCCTGTTCCACCAGTTTTTCTTATGATTTCATAGCTTTTTCAGATCCTTTCAGGAAATTTATTTATCACCTTCAACTAACAAATCTAAACTATTATCAGTATTAGTTTAAAATTATTAGTAGACATATTGGTTTGATTTGACATTGCTTTAACCACTTCACCGTCTGCCCCGAGATAAGTCGGGGGTAAAAGCACTGTTTCCCCATACCCTTCGCCGGTTAAGTGGTTAAGGCCTTTAGCAGCTAATGGCTTTCGCCTTGAATGATCCATTACACAGAGACAATTCAGAACAATTTTATTACACATATCCATCACATATTTATATCAGCTACAAAGGGACAACACACCATCCATGTCTTACCAGGATTCGAACCAGGACCCCTCGGCTGATCACGCCACTGGGGTGACAGACATATTAGTTCGACGAAATACCGGAAATAACACCAAGTTGGGTCAATTTTGGCGATTAATTTTGCATCTCCAAATTTGGCAATATATTGCTAAGTTGGCGAAAAACTTGGCAACATTTGCCGGCAGAACCGCTGTATCCCCTATGGTAGTCCGACTGCAATTTCACAGTATTTACGCAGATTTTTTTTTTTTTTTTTTTTTTTTTGGCCATAGGTATCTACACAGATTTTCATTACTTCATTTTCAAATTGTTATTTTTATATATATATAGAAGAATTTATTTTCTAAATTATCCCTTTTTAATTGATATATCTGTATTGTAGTAACTGTTTTGATGCCGAAAACACCCAAATAAATTTGCGATGGTGTTTTAACACATATTTAGTAACCGTTTATATATATGTTTATAAAAATTTATATTTTCTGTTTTGAATGACATCAATTTCAAAAATGCAAAAATCTATCAGGAGAATCAGAATTTTTATTGATCTAGAAAAGAAACACATGTTACCATTTTTAAAATTATTGAACTGTTCTTTAATTGGTAGCAACTCAAAAAAAATAATAATAATTGAATTAGCAATTAAAAAGGAGAGATTTCTATAATGTTAAATTATGGAAGGTACAGCGTTATACAAATTTTAAATGGGTGCTATTTTTTTTAATATTGGATATTTTTGGGTAGGACTTTTGAAAGGCACATACCTAAAATAAAAGCTTTCGAATAAGCTGTTACACGTCGCTGAATGTTTCCTGGTTCAGGTTATAATTGAGTTGCTTGTCCTTTTTTTTTTTTTTTGTTTCCCCAAGAAAAAAAGTGACAAAATAGGGGTCCTGGACCTCCATAACTAATTGGTGGATCTAGATGAATTTTTGTAAACTTTGAGGTCTAGAGTAGGACACTTCGCCTTTTCAATTTCCTCACGATCCAATGATTAGGTCTAAAGTTATTAAGATGCAAACTTTGGACTTTAGCATTAGAGATGCGTCTGAGCTCTACTATACAGCACTATTGTGCTGTATGATAAGGCTATTTATAAAACAAAAAATGAGGGGGGAAAAAAGGAGCGTGTCGCGGCTTTGAATCCAGGCCTGCCAGATGATTGGTTACTGCTTATGTGACTGGGCTACAACCACATAAACTCTTTCTTTTCAAAGTAAGGTATTTCAGTTGTGTTATTATCTTAGACCCTCCCCCCCACCCCCTGTTTCTCAAGATCTAAAGAACATTGGTCTCTGCCCAACAACATATATTAAAATAATCAAAATCTGCAATTATTACAATTGGCCCTCCTTTTGTAAGCCAAGCTTGGCCCAAAAAGAATAAACCTCAGATTGAGTTTAATGAAAGAAAATTAACTTGAGTTCTCCCCACAGGCTAGGTTAAATATCTTAGTTTTAAGACCAGTTCCAGGCCAATGTAGACTTCTAATATATTGAGCAAAGCAAAGTAATGTGAAAGCTGAAACTTACTTCACTGAACAGCTTTACAAGTTGTTTACTTTGAAGATTATACACTCTTTTATCAACATTAGGGAGAAGTAATTTAGTCCACAGATACAAATCACCCTTGAAGCCATCTAAATAGAAATATATAAAATAGAAAACTAATTTACTACAAGGGGGAGGAAAAAAAATTATATAAGTTTGTGACAAAATATAGAAGTACTTATTCATTGTCTCATTTCGTACTGTGGGTTCTTTTTTTACAGGAAAAGAGACATCCTAAACCTTTAATTAAACCAAAATTACTTTTAACGTTAATTTATGAATAATATTAATTTTCAGATGAAACAGTTTGATTTTGCATACTTCAATGGAGATTTAAAAAAACTGACCAAAGGCAACAATTTTTTTTTTTAATTAATGGCCAAACCATCAGATGAAGGCTTACTACAGAGACATAAAGTATTTGGTACTTGTTTGAAAACACAAAGAGCATTTTCTTTTATGTTATAATGCTTTTCAATGAAAACTATGGCAATTTTCAACTATATAAACAATTGTTGAAAGAAAACATAATATATTTGAGTAATTGTTTTAATTAGGCGCACACAACCTGTGGCCCGTGGGCCACAAAGATACCATTATTTTCATGCAGAATAGTTTTCCTTATAATAATGACAGAAACTTTGCTATTAAGTAAAACAAATGTCGCTTTTCAAATATTCTGGTGGATAACATATTTTTGGTAAAAAAGTTGTGCATCACCAAATATTAAATTATGAATGTTAAAATTTTTTAATTAAGGCCTTAGATTACTCTGACTGTTTTGAAATTTTGTCAATTCTTATATCTAAAATTCTAAATTATTGACGATGCAATTTTGTACATTGTTTGAAAAATATAAAGCATTTTAACTTTTCAATTTTGGATTTTTCAAATAAATTTAACTATCTTTTTCTTGGCTCTTTTAACTTACAAGCGTATTTAATAATGAATGAAATAAAAATTCATTAAATAATTCAATTACTGCTAAATTCATTAAATAAATGCACAAAAAATGGAATAAATGCAAAAATTTATTTATTGCTAAATACAGATTTTGAAGAGAGTTTAAATGAAAAATAAAAATAGAAACTATTTGTGATGAGATTATAAACCAAGTTTGCACCAAGCATGAAAGATGTAGAACAATATGGTTTAAAGTAAATGTGGGTACTCTTAACGAAGTAAATGCAAATTAAAAAAATTTATTCATTCTAACTTTTTTAAATTTTTTTGAAAATCGACATTTTATGCTTGTGCTTAAACTTTTGAGACAGACCTTATAAGCAGTATGGTAATGAAAAGGTGAGGGTGGGAGGGGGGGGGGGGGTATATAAGTTCAATTGAGCTTTATTTCTGTGAAATATTTTGTACTGGACACATTTTGTTGCTATATATATAGTTTTCTGATACCATCTAATGAGATTTTATATGAACAAAAATATTTTCTGTTACAATCGTATGCGTTTTATACATTTTATCAGCTTTGCATTGCATACTAATGAACATTTCTTATCGATTCTTAATGTAATTAATGAATAAGGGATACATATAACACTGTTTTAATATAAGATGTTTATAGAGGATAGAAATTTATGATATTAATTTAATAATAGTTACAATTTTGCATTACTTTTGTAATCAACTTATTCATTATGTAATTTACTTTAAGAAATGATGTAGATTAAAATCATTAAAAATTTGCTGCTTAATTCGCTACAGAACAATTCAAAATTAGTTACTTAGTAGTAAAATAATTTGCAAATCACAAAATTAATAGCTGATAAAAAATATGTAAAAAGCCTTCTGCTTGGTATTATGAATTTCAAACATACTTTATAACAAGTTTTATAGAATTAAATATTCTTTTAACATAATATATACAAAAATATATATAGGCTACAAATATAAATGCAATTCTAATTCTGTTACATTTAAAATTTAGAGTGTAATTCTAATATTTTCAAAAGCAGCATTTTTCATTTCAAATTTTTGTATTTTAAATTTCAGTCTAATAAATCTTTGTTATTGTTCATAAGAAATTAAAGATAATATATTTTGATTAACAAAATGCAAAAATCATTAAATTCTTTATTTTTTTAGTTAGAAAAAATAGTTTTTAATGCACAATTTTCATGATTTAATGTTAGCAGAAAGTAAAAAATGCAGATATTTTGACAGAAGTTTGTCTTTTGCTATATATATATAGCAAAAGACAAACTTCTGTCAAAATAGTAAATATATATATGTGTGTGTGTGTGTGTGTGTGTATCTTACTTGCTTAAAAATATATATGTGTATATATATATATATATACAAAAATATATAAATCAGGATCATGGACATATTATTACTGGTAATCTTAATCTAGTAGATGATTTACAACTTAGAAGAATTATGGGTTATGGTACCAAGTACAGAATTCCATCCAAATTAAACATTAAATCTATCATAAAACTATTTACCTATGATATAGATATATCTATACTAATATTATAAAGAGGAAAGATTTGATTGTTTGTTTGTTTGAATTGAATAGGCTCCGAAACTACTTGACGGTTTTGAAAAATTCTTTCACCGTTGGATAGCTACACTATTTCCGGTGAACATAGGCTAATTTTTAATTGATTTATTCAAATATTTTCCTTAATAATTCAAAATTTCATTATTTTTCATACAGAATCAATTAAAATTTTTCCGATAAAAAATAACCATTTTCTTTCCCGTTGCCAAAAAAATCAAAATATGGAAAATAATTTCTCCTCAGCAATTAATTTTTAGTTGAACAGTATCCACGTGAAAAATTAAAATAAAAAAAATTCAAAGGAAAATAAATATGACGTCATTTATTATATTATCGAAAGTTTTGTTTGCACAGATATCATATACACACCGAGGTAACTAATGGACACTAAATTAATGTTATTTTGCCTGGCATGGCAACCTGACTATTGTTATTTAATTATTAATAAAATGTTTTTTTATTTCCTTTCTCTTCTTTAAAATTATGTAAACTGTTTTGTTCTATACTTATTATTTAAATACTAATTGTTATTATTTTTTAAATAATAGAAAATAATTTAAATATATATATGAAACTGGTATTCGAAAACGATTTTTCCGCCAAATTAGTGTAAAAAATTATCGCGCCGACCTCAGCGCGTACATGACAACTGCACTGTTTTGTTTATGTATTAAGGATACTTTTAGATCATAAATCCGATTACAGAAAATTATTCAGATTATTTAATTAGAAGTTATTAAATTTGTTTTTTTTATTATGAAACAGACGAAGAAAAGAAAATTTACTATTGCTGCCCGACTGGAGAATTAAGCTTGATGTTATTTTAAAAAACTATCGAAATGGCGAATTTTTAATTATTTGTTAATGTTTTTTTTTGTTTATATTATTGCAAACATTTTCCACTTTTATACACGCATCACCTTGGCGTGATTTTTTTTATGATGCCAATTTGGAGAACACCGCGTTTTCAAATACCAATTACATTTATATTACTCTTATTTATTTTCTATTATTTTAAAAAGGAAATAATAATAATAAACTAAGTCAATAAATAATTATGGAACAAAACAATTTATATAATTTTAAGAGAAAAGAAAAATAATGAAATAATTTACTCAAAAATAATCAACTATTACCGGATTACCACGTGAGGCATAAAATCGCAATTTGCTGCAATCGCGCCAACGGGATCCGTAGATGACACCTGCCCTACATATTATTGGCAATATTATTGTTTATACAATTTTTTTTTATATAATTTGGTAATACTTGATAATCCCATCGACCATTTGACATTAAATTTGTTATACGTAATTGTTACTTCATCAACCAATTTTAATTCTATGTTTATTTGTATTTCTATTAACATTTTAGTAATTTATTGATTCTTTGGTTATTTAAAATAAAAATTATGTCCATTTGTATAATTTGGCGAAATTGATCGACGGAATAATCAAGTAGTCGAACAAAAAACTATTGTCAAGCTATAACATTAAATGCCAATAATGGATGATCGTAAATTTCACATTTATTTGAGGACAAACATGAAATAAGTCTGGTACATTTGTAACAATATCGTTTCTAACACTTCTAATGTTTGACACTAAAAATCATAATGGAATCGATTATAGAAGGTAGAAAGATTTTATTAGATGCAAACTAAAGACTTATTTTTCTACAAAATTTAGTCATCAAGATTATTTTGATTTAATGGCTACATGTTAGCAACTGTTTTATAAAAGGAAGAGGCAGTGAAACTGATGTAATTTTAATGTTATTCAAATAATACAGCTTTAAAACATACTTTTTATGCTTCATTGTTCTACTAAATATATAAGTGAAACACCCTTCTTCGTCTGCCACCCCCACGGAGGGCATCCTTTCCTTAGGGGTCTATATCCCACGTGTAGATAAATGGCCGTCATAAATACAAACAAAAACTCTTCTTTATCTGTCAATAATTCTTTACATTTTTTACTCTATGTATTCTTGCTGGAACAGATTAAGGTAGATAGGAAACTACAGTAGACATGCTAGAAGAGGACGTTTATTAAAAAATGTAACATGAAATGACATTGTATGTAGGCTACCAGAACTACACATAGTGCAAGTTCAGATGTCGGGATTTTAAGAACTAAGAAATGATAATATACAATCTGAAAATTAATAGAGTTTGATAATCAATCTCACTAATCATTGCAATGCCCTCTAATGTAATAGTGTGATAACTCGAGAACATTTTGATTCCTGTTGTCATAACGGTCTCATGTTCATACGAAACTCTACTATAAATGATAAAATAAAAGAGATGGTGCTTAATTGCCCAAATTTTCGCCAAGACTTACAATAGTACAATATTGCAATGGAGTTGGCATGATTTTCAGCAATACGGAAGAACATTCCAGGGTGGTCTATACTGCTTTAAAATAAAATTTTTTAATCACCATTTTTGAGTCAAGGTTCGTTTGGAAATATGGACCAGCGAAGCGGGCATAGCCTGCTAGTTTATTTATAAAACTGCAATTTATTGTAATAAACCCATTGAATATTTCAATCAATGGAAAATATTAGTTATCGATAAATTAACCTGGTCCTTAAAATATAATATTTCACACCTAGAATATGTAAATACACAGCATCTGATTAAGCAAATCAATAAATTACAACAACACTTTGTAATAACTTATGTTGATAAATCTCCAAATAATTATGCAATTATTTGTAAATCTTATTATCATCAACTGCTTGCATCTAGTATATCTAATAATAACACATTCCAAAAAATTAATGATAACTTACTTGCCAATAATCGTAAAATTAAAGGATTCTATAAATTATTAGACATTAACCCTACAAACTTTAAATATCCTTATCTAGTCCTTATACCCAAATTTCATAAGCATCCTGTTAAATTCAGAACTGTTACAATTAGTTGCAATACATATAATAATGCTGCTAACAAACTTCTATTAGTCATTCTTAATCAAATATATAACATTACAAAAAAAAGTGATAATACACATTGCATAAAAAATAGTTATGAACTGGTCCATATTATGAAAAATCTTAAATGTATAAAAAATATCACTACTTATGATTTTAAAGATTTATTTAATAATATAAATTTATCGGATTTACATAATATCATTAATGAGCTTTTTAAAAAATAACACGAGTTGGATATATCACATAATATCGATTCTGATTATTTTCATACCTTAACCAATTTCATTATCTATAATAATTTTATCATGCATGATAACAATATATATATTCAAAATGTTGGTATACCACAAGGTGGTAGTACATCTAGTGTATTATCTGACTTATACTTATATTACTATGAACGTCATTATTTAAATAATAAAATACATTTATATAGATATATAGATGATGTAATATTAATTGATACTAATAACACCTGTACCCCGTTGATTATCCTTCTAATCTAGAACTTTCAAAAAACCTAGTTTTTAATAATACAATCAATTTCTTAGATATTAAAATTATATTAAAAGAGAACAAATTTATCACTGATATTTATGACAAAAGGAAAGAATTTAATTTTAAAGTCAATACCTTTACTAATTTTAAATCTTGTCTTCATAATTCTGTATATCGTAATATAATACTTAACCATTTATATAGAATAAAATGTCTATGTTCTTCCCATTTAATTAATACTAATATTAAAAAGCTTGTTTATGATGCTATAAATAATGGTTATCCTAAAAAATTCATATATTCTTTAATTTATAATTAGTGATTACATATCTTATAATTAGCTATTACATGATATTATAATTAATTCTTTGCGTAAAAAATGTATAAAAATTATAAAACATAAAAATAATAATAAAAAATTAAAAATGTTATAAAATAAAAAAATATATAAATAGGTCGGTTGGGCGGGTAGATGTTAGAGTACGGTGGAGGGTGGTGTTGTCTGGATAAAAACGCAAAGGTTAATTTAAAAAAAAAAAAGAGTGGGTTATTTTATTTTTACATTATTTTAACATAATTTTTAAATAGTTTAATTGACACCAATATATGGATATTTGTCTATTTTTATCTATAGTTAAATAGTTATATTTTAATTATCAAATTTATTTTAATGTTATTGATATAATTTTTGGTATTATTATTATTAATATTATTACTTTTATTTTTATTTATTTATTTATTTTTATTTTTTTATAATTATTTATTTTTTATATTTTATTTTTTTATATATTTTTTTAATTTATATTAATTAATTAATTAATTTTTTTTAATTTTTATTATCCTATATTAAGATAATGAGTTTATACTATGTAAAGTCACAATAAATGTTACTGATTAAAGTAACAAAATGGTATTTTAAGTTATAAGTTAATATGAATGTTATAACCTAATTCTAATTTTAATTATTTTATTAATTTAATTTTATGTATATATCGATCATTAATTATTTTCTCCGGTTCAATTATATTTCCATTCAGCTTTATCTTTTTTGTTCGTTATGGATAAATCATAGCAAGTTTT
Organism: Maratus speculifer; assembly: GCA_964019185.1. Taxonomy (NCBI): domain Eukaryota; kingdom Metazoa; phylum Arthropoda; class Arachnida; order Araneae; family Salticidae; genus Maratus; species Maratus speculifer. Next base: position 398,933,005 of record OZ025292.1, read on the forward strand.
TTTTTTTTTTTTTTTTTTTTTTTTTTTGTTTCTTCTTTTTCAAATCATTTTTTTTTCGCCATTTGGCGCGCATGATATTCTAATTTAAAAAAAGAGCAACCCTGCTGTTCCTGCTAAGATCTGTTGCTTGAAATACTAACAAACTGGTTTTTCTATGTGATACTGTTTTAGCTCGTATAGTAAACTATTCCTTCCTGCTTTTATAATTTATTAACAATTTTATAGCACTGTCCTCTACATTAATGGGGATAACCAGATAAGTTTCTTACTTTTTTTGCTCAATATCTTGTTTTCATACTTTTTATCGAAATTGCATATGAATGTCATGTTTATCATTTCCACGTGCATAAATAGGGTTAATTTGTACTCTTGTTACTGACACTATTTGCTGCACGCTATTGTTTTAATATATGTATATTTTCATTTTTTCAACTATTTATTTCTATGTTCCTTGTTTAATAATATGGTTTTTGTGTGCTGGTAGCCCCAATTACGTATTATTTTGCTATTTCATGGCTAATACGTGGATGAAACCGCACACTTCATTTGTAGTTCCAGAGCAATTGGGGCCTGACGATTCTGCTCTGTGGACTACAAATTTCCTTTGCATTCATTTTATTTTATTTATTTATTTATTCAGATATACTCATTTCAATATATATATATATTTTTTAATAATTCAATTCTATTCAAATTCTTCGTTTTGGTTTATTGTTTTATTGATAAAATTTATTGGTGAATTTTGTCTACTTTTAATGGTATTATATATATATATACATAATTTTTTAAGCAAGGTTTATACCTTTGTCAACAATCAGTTTTTAATTTTTCCATTCATTTTTACTGATCATGTGGAATTTTTGTGAGTGTAAAAAAGACAAGAAAATACTTAATGGCATTTGATGCTGCCATCTATAATCAAAACTTAAAACTACATCAAAATCAAGCGATGCTTAAGTTAGAAACACCAGCAATGCAAACAGAGTATTATTTTTAAACAAATCCTGTGATTGAAAGAGAATCTTCATTATTCTCCTCTTTGTTCTATATTCAGTTCTATATATGTTCTCTATGTTCTATATATCTATCTAAACTTCTAATCATTGTTCTGAAGATCTTTCATTCACATACTGTCATTTTTGATGGGGTTACATTAGTTAGAGAAATAAAAACTAAAGATACAGCCTTTAAACAAATTACATCTAAACATACATTTTTTCCTCTTTATGACAGTGTAAAGATTGAAAATATGCAATGTCTAGAGATTTAAAAATTTGCAAAACTGAAAAATTTCACTGAAAAGTACTGTCATCCACAAGATGACATCACTGTTATGACGGATATGTTTGTCTTTTATATTATAATACAGATAGGATAAAATCTTGTGTAGAACAATCTTGCACATAGTAATAAAATATAGTTTAAAGCACACATAATAGAATCTTGAAATAGCACAACTATTAGCAAATGAATCATAAATTCAATGTGACAATATGCTGTTCAGGGGTGATTTTTATTCTACATATTTGAAGGAATAAGTAGATGAAAAATTTTAATTTGATCCACAAAGATTGTATATACCTATTGTGTTGTGGCCAATGGGAAAAAAATGCATCATTCAAAAGTCAAGCTTTCAAAGAATAATTCCATCTCCTCCCCATCCTCCACACACAGAAAAGGCTAATGGCAAATCAGTGAAATTTGCTGCACATTAATTCAAGATCCTAGAGATTCATAACATTTTTTAAATACCACAAATAAAATAAATATTTTACTATAACAACAAGTAACTTAACTTTGCAAAAGATAACATTTAATACATATATAATACATATCTTATAGAAAAAACAATTATGTATAGTATAAAAAGATTTAATTGTTACAACAGAGTTGTAGATTATTTCAGTAAGTTTTTAAAGTAACTAAAATAAGAAATTACCTCCATCAGAGCCTTTAGTAAAAAATTTCTTCATGATGGCAGTTTTTTCAGTGTATTTATTTTCATCCGATACATTAGTTAATAATTTTCTAAATGCTCGAAAAGAATTATCTTTACTAGAACTTGAGGTACTATCTAAAACAATAATTAAACACCTTTATGTACATATTATTACTTAAATGTTTTTAAATTTAAAGTTAGTAAGAGAAAAAACAGCTGAAAGTAATAATTTCTGCAAAAGTAATTTGTATCATATTGCACTTCTCATACATGTAAGTATGTGTACGTATTACATATTATATATATAACCATTACATAATACTACTATTCAACATCTGCAATGAATAAAAATATTTTGGGTATCCAGGCGATATTCAAAAGCAGCTAGAATGATTTACACGAAACGCCTCCAGTACCAGATTGATCATGAGATAACAATCTAGCTATTTTTGGCAAATGAAAATTTATGAAGATTAAATATTTACCAATTGCATAAAATGACTTAGCTTAACTTGCTGCTATTTCTTTTTATAAATATTCTACTTGCATTCACAACTTAAGATACCAGTTTTATCAATTGTCATATGATATACTTAACTATAAAATTCCCCCCATGCGAAAAATATGATCCCAAGGTTTTAGATTAAAACAGACCAGTGACTTTGTAAAAGAATAACCAATGATTTTTTTATAAACTAGAAGTTTGGAAAAGTTTAAATAACAATCTACTAATTCAGGCATGAAAAAAATTTCAAACATAATTTCTTTTAAGTTGTACTGCACATTACTATTTTTTTTTTTTTTTTTTTTTTGGTCGATTTTTAAAATAACTTTTTAAGTTTAAAAAAAAAAATGTACAATATGATAGCAGAAGACACAAGTATAACACAAGCATTGCATATTTAAAACATTTTTTGCTCCTGCACCAGGGTTGCAAAAAAGCCGACTAAAATTAAAAAAAGTCAGGCCAGTTAGCTGTTATTGGTTTTAGCCGGCTTTTTTTGGCCAAATTTGGCTTTTTTTTGGCCATAATTGGCTTTTATACAGTGAAGCATTTTAATTATAAGCTACACATTTTTAAGTGTCTTTTACTAATTTTAATGATGTTTAATTTACTTTGAGTTTAATAAATTTATTTATTAAAATGAAAAATAGGGATTTTAATTATGATTCATTATGAGAAATTGGGTTACAGTACAGAACCATTTATCCGGAATAGTTGGGGTCAGATGTATTCCGGATAACTGATTTTTCCAGTTCACTGGTTGGGTATTAAAGCAGCATCCATATGATAAGTTTTATGGAATATATGTGGTTGTGGTATTACTTCTAATTTTAAATTAATTTTTAGATTACTTGAACAGAAGAATAAGATGCAAGTAAGATCAAATGTTAGAGCTTGAAAGAAGGTAATTTATGGGAATTCCTTGAGAATAAAAATTCTTCTGTTTTCTCTGCATGAAAATGAATATTTATTAAACTGTATTAAAATTGTATAAAAATTATTGAATTAAATTGTATTAAACTCTCCTCAAATACTGAATCCTTCTTAATTTCTCTTTCAAATTGTTCATTTTATGACTTAATCTTTACATATTGACCTGTAAAAAAGGTTTCCATGAATGCTTTGATGTGTTACATTTTGTCATAATTCAATTAATTATAATTCTTACGAATGTGTAATACAATTAGAACTATGAAATATAGAAGTTTAAAACACATTTTTTGAGTATATTTTCTTCTTTCCAAGATTTGTATTTTTCAGACATAATTCCTTTACAGTTGACTTCTAGTGGTTTTATTTGACAGTGTAAAAGTTATTTTAAAGACTTATTTATTTGAAAAATTAAAGAGAAATTTATAACTTTTTTAGTAGTAAATAATTAAAAATATATTAAAAAAATAAGTCAATCCAAATTTAATATGGATTTGATACAAATTAACACTTTAAAAATAAAAGCCCTTTTTTTTCAATTTTAGCTGGCTTTTTTTAAGTGGATAAAACCAAAAAAAACCGGCCGGCTTTTTTTTGGCCCGGCTAAAAGCCGGCAACCCTGTTCTACACCCTGTTTGACATAGTGGCACTGACATAAAATATATCCTACATTGAAACAAGGGCTGTCATTTTGACAAAATTATTTTTTAAATTAGTTCAGTACTTCCAAAGATTGTGTAAATATCGCAATTCTGAATTTTTTTAGAACATTTAGTCACTTTTAGCCCTTTATCCATTTAAAATTAGAATTTTTTAAGAGATGTTCTTAGAGATCATTTATATCTTTATAAATAATTACAGTTCCAAATTTCATTTTCTATGCCTATAGGTAACACAAAAATCACATTTTTAAATCTTGCACCTCCTTGGAATAATGGTGTGGACAGGAGATTTAGAATATACTTGAACAGGGACAAACACTATAATTTTTTTACCATTACATTTGATATCAGTTTGGTAATTCTAGAGATTACTTCCTACAAAGAAACTAACTTTAAATCTTTATAATATAGGTATAGATTATTATTTCCTGATACTGCTTAGAAATTGTAATTTAAGGTGTTTTTAGAACAATTTTCCTTCCTTCCTTTCTTTCGATTCACTCTTTTTTAATTTCAAGTTTATTTTTTGCAGCTCTTAAAGGGCCTTTACTTTTTATCAATAAGTACTGTGCCATATTTAAAGTTTCTAGCCTCTTCAATATCACAGATATCACAATTTACAAAGTTTTTTATTTCTGCATTCCTTTGGTGATAATGGCACCCACATAAAATATAGCTTAAGTTTGAGCATATTCTATCACCACCAATTTGAATACATTTTATTATATCTGGTGTTTTATAAGATTACATAAAAATTGTAATTTAGAACATTTAAAACACTTTGCACTCACTTCATCTTTTTAAGCTTTTCAGGGGCAAGGTATTTGTATTTGCAAACTGTTGAAATTATTAATTTATAAGAAATTTTTTTTGTAAATTTTTGCATACTTAATAAAAATAGAATTTTCATAAAAAAATTTGGATGCCAACATGTCGATTAGTGATTAAAATTAGGTGATGCCATAGGGACATCACCGGCTTCAAAGAGTTAAATATGAAATTTTCTTTCGACGATTCTTAGAAAACATTTGCATCTTTTAAGCGCACTGTCTCTCTCTCTCTCTCTTTTTTTTTTTTTTTGCTTTTTCAATGCCTATAACATCAGTGACAATAACATAAAATGTAGCCTATGATAGAACATGCAGTGTCACCATCAATTTGCAATCATTACTTTTGAAGTTGATTTCATAATTCCTGAGATTCAATAGAAGTCAAAATGTAGAAGGTTTCTAGCCGATTTTTACTCCTTTTCAATTTTAATTTTTTTAACAAATGTTCTTAAAGAAGATTTACAGCTTATAAGTAAATACCATCCCTAATTTTCATGGAAATTGTAATTTAAGAATTCTTTAGAGTGTTTTTTGCTCCTTCTGTTCACTTTTCAGCTTTTAAAATTGAAATTTAATTTTAACTGTCTTTGGAGGACATTTATATCAGTTTCAAAACATTTGATATAGCGTAACCTTTTGCTAGGCGCACAAATTTTCATCACATGAGCAGGCACGTGTTGTAAATTGTACAACAGGAGGTACTTCTTCAGTTATTGCTGTTTTGTTTTAATTTTACAAATAATTAAACATACAAATATCATATAAGTTTTCTCTGCTCACAATTTATGAAAGTATTTCGCAATACACTTAGATTTATTTTGTTATAACATATTAAAGCAGGCATGAATTTTGTTTTAAATAAAAAAGAAAATGAATGTTGTACTTTTTACAATGGTGCGTCTGCCGGAAGGTTAATGTCATTAAAATACTTTGAAAATTATTTTTCTCCATATACCATAGTGTAATTGAATTCTTTTTAGTGTCCCTGTAAATGTACCATTAATCATACATACTTCATATGCAATACCAAACATGCTTTGGTAACCCTAAGTAAGTTTTATCAAAATTCAAGCATATTTAGGGGAGTTAGAACAATAATAGACGGATGGATAAAGGAATGCATAAGCACTTTTCAACTTTATTGGAAAGTGCTGGAAACAAATTACTGTTTCTAATCTACTAGCAGACTTAGCAATGACAGTTTGTGATGTTATCATTTCTCTTGATGCTTATGATCTCTTCAAAAATCTAAAAGATGAAATCATATTGAGATGTGGTGAAACAAAATCGCAAGAAATTTCTTTGATTATTAGCTGGTGAAGTATTTGGCAATTACAAGCATTTTGAGCTTCTTTGCATTATGCAATGAAGAGCTGAAAATCATAATATATCCGACACTTTTATTGGAACTGTTTTTGTCACAATTGCCTTTTAATGTGCAGTGTATTTTAGCATTGGTTCAGGATTTTACGCCAATAAAAGCTGCAGAGATTGCTGATAAAGTTCTGGGCATATCAAGTCCACAACAAGTAAGCAGTATTTCTTCAACCAGCCCCTCCCAAATAGATTTTGAATTATTAAAGGAACTCAAACTTTAACAAGAAGCGAGTTCTTTGTGAAGTTCCAGGAATCAATCTCAATCCTGATCTTATTGGCAGTAAAACTTCAGCTTTAGAAATTTTTGCTGGGATCATAAGAAATTAGACTCAAAAGCCATAAAATGTGTACCACTATGTACCTTTGGGGCTGTGCAAATATAATGTTATCATTTTAGGGGGAGGAGTGGTCTGGCACATGCTATCGTAAGACAGGGAGAGGAGGGGTATTTGTCTTTTGATATCAATATCATTTTGAACCAACTAAAATTTCTTCTTTTTTATTTGTAACATGGTATTTATTTCAAAATAGTATGCTGTCTTTTTTTTCAGTCTGATATCTATAATTATGGAAATATAAAATTCGTATTAAAATCACTAAATAATAAAATTATCTAATTCTGAAATATGGAATACCTCAATATTTGACATTTCTAGTCTTCTGTCATATGTATTATGCATATATATAATCACTTTTCCAGAAACTATATGTGAAGTATATTTGTATTAAAGCTTGCATTTACTAATAAATGCATTACTAATAAACTAATAAATATAGAGAAAGAATGTTTCCACTTATTTTGTTGATTAGAATTTCTATGCCCTCTCGCTTCCTCCATGCAGGGGTAGGAATGACCAATTCATAAAATATAGGACATTTTTGTGAAAAATATAAGACATATATAGGACATTTAGAAAATAATGCTATTGGATATATATTGCTATAAAATACATTTTTAAAGACAATCTGTTAATTTATAATGTTTCACTAATTAACGATAGTAAATCAAGATACAATATTAAAAAAATATGTATAAAATTAATTTTTCCATTGTTATTCTTAAATCTTTTTGATATAATGGAAATTTTCCAAACCAACAATGTTAGATTTCAAGAAAATCTTTTATAATCACAGATTCTTATAAAATCAGATTTCAAGGAAATCTTATGTTTGAGAAAGGCTCACATGTGATCTGACAGATACCCTTTGTCATGCATTGTGAACAGTCAACAATGTGTAAATTAAAGGCTCCAACACTATGCCAAATTTTCTCATAAATTGTACTTCTCTATTCAAAATTTTAAGGGCTGATTTATTTACATTAGGACCATTTGATCTAAAGATGAGAAAATGATTTAGATCCAATTTAAAGGCTTTCACTGCATTCATTTTGCAGTTAAATGATCAAAAAGCTCACTTTCAATATATTTTTCGGTAATACCACCAATTTCCTCACTCCAATACCAAGCAAAAATGTTTAACTATTTTAAGTTCTGGTCATTTAATGTCTCATCATACATGAGAGTGACAAAAGGAGAATTTTTTGTTGAAATCATCACTGACAGTGATTTGTTTTAAATATGAGTCAAGGCCATGAGATATGGCACATGGCACTTTCTTGGAATTTAACTTTATACTTAACTTTATTAAGAGGAAACTGCAAACATTTCAAAAATAAATTTTGCATTCCATCTGATGACTGAAATAATTAATTAGGGCCATGTGAATTATCCACAGAATCTTGGAACGTTAGGTCTTATCTCCCTCATTTAAGGGTGTATTTCGATTCAAACTGCTTGTTTTCTGATTTATTTTTTAATTCACTTTTGCTCTCAAACAAATTAAACTTGCAGATTCTCTTATTTAGAAAGTGCACAAGGTGCCGAAAAGGTCAATTCTTTGATAAGTGTACAAAATATTGCAAAAAAAGCAATCAAAAACGGCAATTTGAACCGATTTTTCCGAAGTGGGAGATAAGGGAACGAAAAAAAGGGTCTTCCAGAGAAGTTAATTGCTTATAAATCAAATTCTAATGAATTGAGCATAAAAAGATATTACTCGGCACCTCATACGTCCCTTCAAGAATCCCCTCACCGAGTTTCATGATTCTACTTTTAAAAATGTGTCTGAAATTGTATCGGAAAATTTCCAGCTGCTGAAGGTGGAAAAGCGTTTTTTCGAATACACCCTTAAAGTCCAAGTACTCAATCCACTTTTTTTTTTTAATTTGATATTCAAACTCAAGCTTTTTCTGCTAGTAAAATGCACAAAGCGAGAATGAAGCTAGTCGCTTTGTTTTTCTGAATTATCTTAATTAAGTTCCCGCTGCACAGGTCTGTAACTTAGTTCATTCAGAAACACAATAATTTGTAGAAGATGAATAAATTTCAAGTCTTGAGTTGAAGAATCCAATATATTTTTTTTTTCTTTATTTATTGCGACACAAGGAAAACGAGCATATTCACTTTCTTAACAAAATCACTACTACATGTCTATATTTCATACTACGATTTTCAGTTTTTATTTTTTAAACTCCACGAAAGTTCCAGAAAATTATTCATCAGTTCTGCTGTTGCCATTTTTTCGAAATCGGAAGAAACTTGAATGTTGCACTATTTTCTTTTCGTGACAGTTCACGCAAAGCCATGGGGTTAGTCCTTGGCCATAGAGTTGGTCCCAATGCTCCTTGACTCTTACAACTCCCCCCTAAAAGAGCTCATTAGTGGCTTTTGACACAATGAAGCTTTAAAGTATATACACACACAAAAAAAAAAAAAAAAAAAATTAGCAAGGATGAGAGCAATGTGAATCTTCCCATTTCTTTTAAAATAAATATATACAAATACCACAATATATACACTAAATATGAGCATGAACGACAGAAATACCAAAATACATCAAAATTTAAACATTATGCAATTCCTTTTTTTTTTTTTTTTTTTTTACTTTTCCCAAATGACCCGCCAAAGGAATTTCGTCAGCAACAGATAAAATACACTGTCTCTTACACTGAGGTAACACCACCTGCTTCACAAATTCACCACAGACATCTTCAGAATGCATAAGAATACCTTCCTCTATAAAATAAGCACTTTTATTATTTTTATCAATTTCCCAAATATTTCTTAAAGTATCATCAGCTCTTTGTAGTTTCATAAAAGATTCCTCTGTTTCCTTCTCACTCAAATCAAGTTCATCTTTTCCAGGATCAGAATTCAACTTTTCAACCTTCGTATATAATATAACCTTATGGTTTAATGCTTCATAAGCAGTTGGACATATAAGCATCTCATTCACCAGTTTCTTGGAAACGGCACAAGTTACCATCACATTTCCATGAATTTTATCATCTATTCTCATCGGTATTATTTTTAATGGAGCGACTTCTCTCTCTCCGAATGCTGAAGTTATCACAATCGTTCCTTCTCCTTCAACTGATACATCCTTGACTAAGTCTGCCCGTATCACCGAGATCTGTGTACCAGAATCATAGATACCGTTCAACACATTACTTCCACATCTAATCCTAACCACTTCCAATTCATTAAATTTCCTCTCTCTTTTCACACAGGACGAAACAGGTATTGTTATTCTTGCAGTTAATATCGATGACTGCCCTTCTTCAACTTTCTCATTCGATTGCACAGAGTTCGTTTGTGCTCTTTGTACACCTTGAGTACCACGTTGATTTGGGCAAAATGAAGCCTTGTGACCCTCTTGTCCACATGAATAACAAGTAATTTTATTAGGTATCCGTGTCCTTGCTTTATAAGTACCAACTCTTGACTCATATCTGCGATCCGATGCAAAACCAGGATTTCTATTATCAGTGTGCTTAGAATAAAATGAAAAATTACTCTTCTCCTCTGAAAATCTATCTTTCTTATCTAACTTCCTAAAATCTTGTTGCACACTTTCATATAAGTCAAGTTTCTCAGCCAAATCAGTAGGAGATACTATTTTAGGCCATTCATCCACAAAATGATCTCGAATCTCATCAGGCACTCTTCTTTTTACTTGATCAGTTACAATCAAATCTTTCAAAGAATTGAAATCAACAATTTTAAGTCCATCAATCCATTCTTGAAAATAACCATTTAATTCAAATACAAATTCTCGCCAGGTGCGTTCAGGGTTTCTTTGATGTTCCATAAACTTTCTACGGAATCTCTCAGGACATAACTTAAACCGTCTCAGTAGAATCCCTTTAATATATTCATAATCTTCAAATTTTTCCTCTGCCTCACGTGCGAGAACCTGTATAATATCGGACGGCAGCAAAACCAACAAGTTCGATACCCAATGTTCTGGATCTACACGCATCCTCTTTGCTTGACGTTCAAAAATAGATAAATACAAAACAATGTCGTCCTCCTTGACATTAAATTTCGGCATAAGTTTCGCAAATTCAATTCCATAATTATAGGCTTTCATTTCCAATCCATCAATTCCTGCTTTTTCGCTATCTTTCGCTATCCTCAACTTCTCCAACTCAAACTCCCTCTCTTCTCTTTCCGACGCAATTTTAAACTCCCTCTCTTCTCTTTCCAACGCAATTTTTTCCATCTCCTTTCGTTTCGCCTCATTCTCTTTTCTCGTCTCTATAATAGTTTCCATCAATCCCTTCACAAACTCTACTTCATAGTTTTTACTCGCCATAATTAGTTGCTTTAAATCAGCTATTATTGCATCCGGTTCAGGGTGCTCTCCCAATTCTTCAGCCAAACATCGTAAATCTTCTTTACGAGCCTTACCCAAAAATGACATTGTTACTTTTTAAATAATTTCTCAAGAGGGTAGCAAACTGTCCAACAAATTGGCGAAAACTCAATTTAACCGTAACTCGGAATCACTAATCCACCACTCTAATAAACACCAGAAATAAGTCACACTTTGTAACCATATCATACACATAAATTCAATACCATTGCGAGCACCATAGCAATTTCAAAATTCAACACCTTCACATGTATCACGTCACAATACAACACTTCAACAAATACTATTTCATAAATCAATCCAAATTCATATTAAAACAAAATTATACGCACCACATCAATGAACACACATCATAATTTATAAATCCTTCAATTAACATATATATACAACCAATACTCAATTACTCTCCGAAATATACACCGCCCTCCTTTTATAGCAAAACATCTCATATAGAAAACCAATAATAAAAAAAAATCACAACCAAAATCAATTCAAAATATCCTCCATCCAGTCGGCACTACAAAACACCACTCCAATACTGCTACAATACTACTACACCTTAGCACTGACGTACTACTTAGTTACATTCAAAACAAATTCCTTTCCTTAACGTCAAAATATGAAATAAATCGCAAAAATCTTAATAAATTTATCATAGATACAATATAATTTCTTATAATGGGAAGTCACATTAATAAAAAGCTCTCACCTTGCATCCTGTCGGCTGTGCCAATTAAGTTCCCGCTGCACAGGTCTGTAACTTAGTTTATTCAGAAACACAATAATTTGTAGAAGATGAATAAATTTCAAGTCTTGAGTTGAAGAATCCAATATATTTTTTTTTTCTTTATTTATTGCGACACAAGGAAAACGAGCATATTCACTTTCTTAACAAAATCACTACTACATGTCTATATTTCATACTACGATTTTCAGTTTTTATTTTTTAAACTCCACGAAAGTTCCAGAAAATTATTCATCAGTTCTGCTGTTGCCATTTTTTCGAAATCGGAAGAAACTTGAATGTTGCACTATTTTCTTTTCGTGACAGTTCACGCAAAGCCATGGGGTTAGTCCTTGGCCATAGAGTTGGTCCCAATGCTCCTTGACTCTTACAATCTTTGTGCTTCATTTTTTGGGATGTTGCATTAATTGCAAATAATCACTGTTACTGATGGGAATCGGACATGGTAATGATCTTTACCCTTCACACAACATTCAGCAATTTTTTTCCATGCCCGTCAATCTGATCTATCCAAGCATTACAGAATTTCATCATTCTATGTTCACATTGTGACACTGCATTAATGTAATGCAATAAATATGACTTTTCTACATTAAAAAATAAAATAAATAAAAATGATGTATTGCAGCTGAATACACGGTAAGAGAAACTAAAATAATCGCAATGAAACACAGAACAATGTTGAATGTCAGACTAACTCAGCAAGGAAAGCGATGCATGGGGAAACAAGCGATGATTTTAATACGAAATATATGAGAAATTAGAGAAATATAGGAAATATAGGACAATTAGAAAAATATAGGACAATATAGGACATTTTTGAAGGTCATTTTATAAATATAAGATACATAGGAAATATAGGACAACTCTGACCCCTGTCCATGCAGAGCAAGTGCATCACGATACTATTACTGTTGAATGTATTATGTAACAAAAAGCTATTATAAAGTACTTTTAAATAGTAACTATTTCTTTAAAGTGTTATTTGATAGAAAGTGATATGTTATTGAATTTTCTTCATTTGAATCAATAAAGTAAGTTAAAAATAAATATAACCAGTTTTGTATATCACTCCTAACAACAAAAAAAAAATTGACACTGACAACATTATCATTAATGGGGGGATCCAAAATTACCAAAAAGTTGATAACATTATATATACACACGCATAGCCTCTTTTCATCGGGAAAAAAGAAGGGACAGATGTAGTGGCAACATATGCTTTACCTTCTACCTGACGTCCTCTGTTTGTATGTGACGATTTTTAGAGGACACTGGAAGTGATTGTTCTTTAATACCAGCAACTAATCCATATAAAATTACAAACATTTGTTACTGTAAATGGCACATTAGTTAACATGTACAAGTGTAAATTATTATCTATAGATCTGGCTTCAAGAAATCAATTTATCCTTTTTATGTATATAATGTTTCCACCCTTATTATAAAAGCTGATTTTTTTTTTTTTTTTTTTTTTTTTTTTACATTATTTTAGCTTAAAGCCAGATCTAAGAAAGCATTCTTTATTTGATAATATTACTCTGAATTCACATTGTGTTGTAAATACTTCTGATGTGTACTTTATAAAATCTATTGTAAATGACAATATCTTTTCCAAAATTTTAAGCGATTATCCAAAATTATAAAATCTCCTTGCCCAAGATAAATTGTTAAACATTCTGCTATGCACTCTATAGTGATGTATCCATCCTCCCTGATATGTTCAACAAATGGCACTACAAGCAAGTTAAAAATACTTCTACTTCCACTCCTGGCTGTTTGTTATGATAAAAAGTCATGGCAATGCAAAAACCAGTGTCTGTATGCTGTAAGCCGTACAACAAAAGATTGACGTTATTTTCAATAACTTCTATAACAAAAAGCTATTATAAAGTACTTTTAAATAGTAACTATTTCTTTAAAGTGTTATTTGATAGAAAGTGATATCATACACTCAATTATTAAATTATCGTTGTTTGTAAATCAGAGTCTTTATTTTAACTAAATGATCCCTTACAAAATCTTTAACTGTGCAACTCACTAGATATCTAATAACTAACTACCATGCCAAATTTTATATTTCTAGATCCTTTAGTAATACAAGCATCACATTTTTAGAATGTTTTTTGCTCTTGCACCTCTTTTGGGACACTGGCACTAACATAAAATATATCCTATTTTAAAGCAAGGGCTACCAGCATCATTTTGACACTATTATTATTAAATTGATTCAGAACTTCCAGAGAATGTGTAGAAATACCATTTAAAACATTTTTAGAATGCTTTTGTAGCTCATTTTCATCTCTTAAATTTTGAATTTCTTAAGAAATGGTCTTAGGGATCATTTATAAATAACTACCATTTGAAATTTCATTTTTCTAGGCCCTTCAGTAACCCTAAAATTACATTTTTAGAACATGCTTTACTCCTACACTCCCTTTGGGAGAGTGATGCAGATATAAAATATAGCCTATGTTTAAACAGCGACAAACACCCTCATTTTGATACCATTACTTTTGAAATTGGTTCAGTACTTCCACAGATTATCTCCCACAAACTAATTGTTTTTAAATATAGATATAGATTTAAATGAGTTTCAGTTAACTCTTTATGCACTGACAGTATTTTTAAGTACCAATGAAGAAAATTTATTATAAAATTTAATCTATAAATAAAAATTTATTTTTCTTTCAGCACAAAATATTCTGCTAGATCAAATTTAGAAAGCAGAGAAACAATCAAAGCTAAATGTTTTCAAAATGTGGTAATTTTTTTAACCATTTATATAGGTATAGCTTTCCTTTCATAAATAAAAGTTATACGAAACATTTTCAGTATTAAAAGTTTTTACCTTTATAGAGAGGTTTATAACAGATTTAAATACATTGTTTTTATAAAAATTGGATTATTTCCATAAGAGTGTTTGTGGTTAATTAATCAGATAATTTTTGTAAATATTTTACAAATACATACACACACATATATATATATAATATGATTTATTTAATAGTTTTAATGTAAAACATATCTAAAATTCACTTTATTAGTTTAAAATTCCAGCATATCTTTAGATATTAACAAAAATATTACAGAGGTGAAGTAGTTTCTTGATAAATAATTTCGTAGATGAAGTGTTAAAGAAGATTCCACCAGGAATAGAAATAAATAATATTTTTTCGTTAGATCCGATATACTTACCCTGTGATGATGTTTCAAGTTGAGATTCCTTTTCAATTAGTGTTTTGGGGGATTTCTTTTGAGGAGTTTTCTTTGATGATGAAGTAGTAGAGAACTCTGTAAAATTTAGGAAAACTTTTAACATGCAACAAAAGGATTGCTTCAAATCAACACAGTAAAATTAATTACAAGAAAAACTATCTATACAAATAAAAGAACAAATCGCTTTGTGCTTATAAGCAATGTCTAGCGAAATTTATGGCACATATATGAAACTTAAATATTTTGTGAAGATAGTCCAAGACCTCTTCTAATGTACCTGAGCTGTAGAATTTAAAATTTTTTATAATCATCTGTGATGCATGCACTGAAGGCTTATATACACACATCGGTTGAAAATGAAGACCCCCCCCCCCCCCGAAAAAAAAAAGCATTTACTATTTACTATGGATTTCATTTACTGCATTTGAGATATAGTCTCTTTTTGAAGTCTGCACAAATAGTTGTTCACTGTATATTTATACCTACCACAAGTAGTCATAGCATGATCAAAAGTGAAAAGTCAATGAAAATGGTATCATTAGTGGTGCAAAAATTATGTTTAATATCGGGAAAACAACAGATCTGTAGAAGAATCTCATGCTTGTTTCAGATTCAACCGAGAGTTAAAGCCCATAATGCAGACATGCTACAGGATCAGCAAGAAAAAAGCTGAACTTTCACGGCCTCACAGACTTTTGGCGAAATCTGCGTTTTTCTGCAATTTTTTTTAACGAAATTAGCATTTTCCAGCGACCAATTAACGAAAATCGCACTTTTTCTCCAACAGCCTTTTTAATGAAATTTGCATTTCTCCGAAATCCTTTAGCGAAATTCGCGCTTTTTCATAAAAATTTGCGTATTTTCCGCGATCTTTCGTCAAAATTTGCGCATTTTCCGCGATCTTTCGTCAAAATTTGCGCATTTTCCGCGATCTTTCGTCAAATTTGCGCATTTTCCGCGATCTTTCGTCAACATATGCGTATTTTCCGCGATCTTTCGTCAAAAAATGCGTATTTTCCGCGATCTTTCGTCAAAAAATGCATATTTTCCACGATCTTTCGTCAAAAAATGCGTATTTTCCACGATCTTTCGTCAAAAAATGCATATTTTCCACGATCTTTCCTCAAAAAATGCGTATTTTCCGCGATCTTTCGTCAAAAATGCGTATTTTCTGCGATCTTTCGTGAAAATTTGCGTATTTTCCGCGATCTCTCGTCAACATTTGCGTATTTTCCGCGTTCTTTCGTCAAAATTTGTGTGTTTTCCGCGATCTTTTGTCGACATATGTGTATTTTCTGCGATCTTTCGTTAAAATTTCCGAATTTCCTGCGATTTTTCGTCAAAATTTGGGTATTTTCTGCGATCTTTCTAGAAAATTGGAACATTTTCCGCGATCTTTCGATAAAATACGATTATTTATCACGATTATTTGACAAAATTAGAGTATTTTTCCGCAACCTGTTCACAAAAGTCGCGTTTTTCCAGCAATTTTTTGACGAAAATAACGTCTTGTTCGTGATCATTTAACAAAAATCGTGTTTTTTCTCGCGATTTTCAGAAGAAAATAGTATGTTTTCCGCGATTGTTTGAAGATTTTATAGTTTTTTTTCCGATCCTTTGGAGAAATTTGCGTTTTTCTGCAATCTTTTGAAGAATTTTTCTTAATTTAGCGCCGTTGGACTCGCGTTTTCGTTGTATTATTTCATCGTTACCCCCCCCCCCCCTACATATAAATGACATCAAATTTTAATGCATATTTGCATTGATCCCAGGGATAATAAAATTCGTCGCCGAAAAGGCGGAATTCCGCGTTTCCGCGGAAAAGTAGCATGTCTGATAATGAGAGGTTGAGGTTGACGGAGAAATACTAGGAGAGCAACATAGATTGAATTTTGCTTGTGTGCAGTTATTTGGATCTAAAACAAAATTTAAATTGATTTTGGGAATATGGACAGATGATAAACCAATACTTTGTGGGTAACAGCACTGACACGGTACACCCAGATCTGATTTAAAACTTCTACTTAAGTTCAACTAACCTCATATTAGAATAGAATAGAATTTTTAATATGAAAATTTTGAATGAAATATTTAAAACAAAAATTATTTTACACATCAAATAGCTGTAGTTTTAATTAAACATAATGGAATTACAGTTTTGATAAGATTAAAAAAAAAAAGAAATTCAATTACTGACCTGATAAACATTTCAATACTTCATCTCTGTGTTCTTCTGGAATATCTTCCCAACCTTCGAGATCCTCAGTGCTTTCAATTTTTTTAGTAGTAGCTCTAGCTCTTGATAATTTAACAAATATGCATTTTACATGAAACCATTGCTTCATCTCACCTCCACTTTCAGTGAAAGGATTTGGTATAATTTTTGCTATTCTTACTAAGCCTTTATCAATTTTTGTATTGCATTCTTTGCACCCAGCAGTACCACGCTTGGCAATATCAATGCAATATCTATTTGTAGCCATTAGAATTTCTAACACAGTATAAACACACTTATAATCAAAAATTTTATAAAGGAATTTAATTTTACGATATTTCACATGATATAAGGAATGTGTTTGGAAGATTCTCAAGTAATGTATCATTCAATTTCAATGCTGAAAAAATAGAAGAAATAATGCATTAAAAAAAGACAAAAATCAAACAATTTCTAGCAAATCAATTTTTTTTCCTAAAAATAATCCATAAAATATCTTAATTTATACATTATTTACAAATATACATTTACGTATTAATTATTAATTGCATGCCATTGGCAATCATTTACTAACTATTAACAAATACTTTTTGTTTCTGACAGAAATTTTGAACCTATTTGTGGACAATTGCTGCATATTTCTGTATACAAGGCAAGACCTTTTGGGCATTTTTTAGTTCCAAAGTATATGTTAGGATGGGTCGAAAAAAACCCTCTGAAATATTTATAATCAAAATGCAATAGCTCAGAAAAGTTGCCTTTTTGTAATCTATATTATAAAGGCCAAACGTATCTGTACGTAACGCATACGTCATTTCGCTAGTGGCAATAGTTTCCCATGAAATTTTGCTTTTGCAATTTTCACTACTGCAAACTTTTGAACTTTTAGACATCATACATTTTCAATCTTTACACTGTCGGCTAGAGAAAAAAATGTACTTTTAAATGCAATTTGTTTGAAAGCTGTATCTCAATTTATTTTTGAGATATTAATTTTTTTTTTTTTATGGTTTTTAGTTCCAATTTTGTAATTGTGGCAATCACAGAATCACTCCATTTTCTCTTGATTTAAATTGAGAAAAAAAAAAAAAAAAAAAAAAAAAAAAAAAAAAAATAGAAATTAAAATACGCAACACCCATCCATGCAATTTCGGTTTTGCAATTTTCACTATTGCAAATTTTATACTTTTAAACATCGTGCATTTTCAATTTTTGCATCATCATATAGAGAGAAAAAAATTTACTTTTTTAATGCAATTTGTTTCAAAGATGAATCTCGATGAAATTTTGTGATATTAATTTTTTTAATGTAATTTTTAGTACCAATTTTGCAATTATAGTAACAGAAACACTCTCTTCTCTTAAAACCCTCTCTAAAAAAAGAAAAAGAAAGAAATTAATATGCTTATACTATTTTTAAAATATTGTCTGTTATAAAATACGGTGAATTTCAGTTTTGTTTCATTTAATAATTTGGATAATTGTGTTTTATAGTATTTTGCTAATTTTAGCTTAAAATAATATTTGTTTGAGAATTAGATTGACCAATATAAGATGCATTTTTTACTGTAATTAATTCTACAGATTTATTATAAATCAATGAAACAGTTCTTTTTAAAAGATTTTCTTTTGTTGAATTTCGACGGGTTCCATCTCGTAAATAATAAATTCATAAAATATTAAACCGATTGTTTAATACCTTTTACCACCCCCAAAAGGTTACATTTCTGAAAAATCTTAATTATTAACATTTAGTAACATGTAGTAATGCAATTTCTAATAAAATGCAATAGTTACACCAAGACATTGATAATGTAACACAAAAATGCCTTTATGGTGACATTTTTTTACTGCCACAAAAAGGCTAAAGTTTCTAAAAAAATGTTAAAAACTTAACATTTTTGTTTACTTGATTTTTATAGTTTTTCTACCTGTTTTACACTTCTAATAGACTGGAAAAAAACATTTTATTATGTTAATTTCAGCCGTAACTATCACCAGGGCACTGCCTCGGGGCCCCAAACTGATGATTAAAAAATTATTGTATTTTAATATCTAATCTAACTTTCTAACACCCAGCACCTAGCTAAAAGTTAATAATTTAAAAAAAAATTCAAAGTGCTAGAGTTAATGATTTTGCGTGTCCGCTCATATACTCCACACGCTTTGCATGAAAAAACAGCTCTAGAGCAAGCAGATAGCAGAATGTGGAGTCAAATGTGTCATTGTCGTACCTGTCGAGTGATAAGTGACGTGCATCTGAGCTAGTGCTATTCATGATGATCCATTCATTTGCTAACTGCTCATCAATATCTGACTGTCAGCACAGTTGAGAGTTGCATAGTGATACTGTAGACTCTCTTAAATCCGCCAGCATGGGGCCAGAGGTTGTGCAGGTTTCTGGTCATTGCTTTGTTTATATTTTTTAAACAGTAATTTAAATGCAATCAAAACTATAATGGATGCTCATAATGTAATAAAAATATTAAAATAAGTATTAAACTAAAACTAGCAAAAGCCATGCTTTGTTTGGATTCGCGAAGCATTATTTTATAAAACAGATATTTGAAAGTAACAATATATTTTTTTTTTCATCTTTATTAAACAAAAACGTTATTTTATGTTTTGGCGCATTTTAATTTTTTATTTATGTTGTAAAACTGGCATAATAAGATATTTTCGAAGCAAACTTTTACAATTTTTTTTTAAATTTTCAACTAAAAGCTCTTTTAAAGATGTTTTTACAATTTCAAGTAGCCACTGGTGTTTTTTAATTGTTTGAAATATGCATGTTTTCAATCTTTGTAATCAACATCCGATAATCTTTGATAACTATTTTAGAATAATATATTTGAAGAAAGCTTGAAGAAAGTTACTTCTTCAAAATCCTATTTTCTGGAAAAAAACATTTGAAATCTGCTTTCGTTGATACTATGAATTTTTAACTGTAAAACATTTTATTTTAATTTCTTCGTTTTTATACAAGTTAGCGTATGAGAATTGCTGTAATTCTCTCCGCGTGGGAGAACTTTTTACTTTCTGCGAATGGCAACTCAATTAATGGAATTACCTTTTAACGAAGCGCTCTCTCATTCTCGCAGTGACGTTTTCACGAATAATTATTGTTGTGTTTGCGAACTTATTAAAGTCTTATTTTTCTATAAAATCCTTCTGATTAATGAGTCGATATTATTTAGCCACAATACGACCTTCGCAAAAATATTTATAAAGAGCTTGAACCAACAACTTCACGCAGATCTTTTAATTTTTCATTTATATAACAAATTTAAGAATTAATTTTATTTGTTTACAATTATTTTGTTGCCAGTTTACGAAAAAAAAAAAAAAAAATCCATAATACAATTCTTTTAAAATGTTTAAGTGTCATCTGTGCAAATGATTTTGCGGGATAATGAAAACATGTTTTATTTAATAAATTAATCATGATTCTATCTATAATTATTTACTCCATGATTTAAACTTTTTTTTTCTGAAAATATACGCGTTTCATTTTTTATTTATTTGCTAAAATGCGTCCGTATTGGAAATGCATGTAAAATAAATTAATTAAAATAATAATTTTTTTAACGTTTTACTGTAAAAAAAATTATATTCTGCAAATCTACAGATCATAATTTATTTTTGTATTTAATTTGAAGTTAAAATATTGAATAGTTTTTTTGTAAAGCATACGACAAATTGTAATTTGAGTGGACTAGTAGAGGATTCGCTTCGCTCATCCTAATAATAAAAATTTAGATAATTTTTAAAATGACTAAAATATTAAAAGCAAAGATCAAGTTAATAATCAATAATGTATGATTAAAAATTCATTATAAAGATGAAACGTATTTTCCCTAAATTATTCAAGGGAACCTGCCTCATAAAGATATATTACTAATTTCAATAAAATTATAAAATATAGAAGTTTTATTTCAGGTTTAGCCAGACTTAATAACCAAAAAAGCTTAATATATAAATATATTTGATAGAAAAACTGTGATTACCAATGATATCAGCAATATCTTGAACTTTTTCAGAAATAAATTAACTCTTCCATCATGAAAAAACATGAATTCAGCAAAATTAACATAAATTATAAGTTAAAATATATATAAAATTGATACGTATAATGCTAAAAATGTCAAATTTTGCTTCTATATCTGAACTGAATGTTTCATTATTTATATATAAATTGTATGTGGATTTTATATTACGGTAATTTCAGTAACAGTTCTGAAAAATAAAGTAACTAAAAAAAAAAAAAAAAATCTCAAACCAAACTTGAAAAAGTAAAAACTAGCCAGGCTGTAGATCGTCCTCAGCTATCCCATGAAAAATCATGTAAAATTATTATAATTTGAAAATAATGCCCCCATAGACTTAACATTATCAACCGGGTGTTTTTGAGTGACTGGTGTGGGCGCTTAATGCATATGCATGAGTGTTCTAAAATTGCACCCATATTTAGTTAATGCAGTTTCCCCCAGATTTAAAAAGGGGCAGGGCGCTACTGTTCTGAAAAGGGCACTTTTTACATTCTTCAGGGCACTTTTTTGATTTTTAAGGGCACTTTTATAGGATTGAATCTAGAATTTAGCGGTTTAAAAAATCATAGAAATACAGAAATTTTGTCAAAAAATCCAGAATAAAATCCAAAAAATAAAAAAGGTAAATTTTGTTAAAAGATTGCGTAAAAATAGCCGATTTTGTTAAAAGATCGCAAAAAAGCAGATTTTGTTGCAAGATCACGAAAAAACGGCAAATTTTGCTTACAAAAAGGCAAAAAAAGACAAAATTTCGTGAAAAGATCGCGAAAAAAAGCGGCAAATTTGTGACTGATTGAGAACAGAACATTGTGTGTGTGTGTGTGTGGGGGGGGGGGGGTCGCCCTGGACGCAGAAATTTAGGAGGTGCCAAATTTATACTACATATGTAATTTTTGGGCTGTCATAAGAAAAAGTTGGGAGAGGGTGGCATCAAATTCTAATTATGCTCCTGGTACAATTTTCTCTTTGCACGAAAATGATTATGAACCAGGAAAATTTGCTTTTGGAGCAATAAAAACACAATTTTGAAACAGGAAAATTAGTTTATAGAACAGAAATTTTCACTTCTGGCATTAACTTTTTTTTTTTTTTTTGTGCTACTTTAACCAAGTTGCATTTTTTGTGATCTTTTGACGAAATCGACAGTTTGTTGTTTGTTGCGAATTTTTGGATGAAATTTTCCAGGTTTTTTTGCAAATCTTTTAACGAAATCTGTCATTTTATCACAAATTTTAACGAAATTTGTTGTTTTTCGGGATCTTTTGGCAAAATGATCCGTTTTTCGTGAATCATTTGAAAAAAATTTCTGTTTATCGCAATTTTTTGACGAAATTTGTTGTTTTTTTTTCATGATTTTTTGAGGAAATCTGCCATTTTTTAGGGATTTTGTGACGAAATTAGCCATTTTTTCGCGAATCTTGCTGGAATTAGTTGTTATTTCGTGATTTTTTAACAAAATTTGCGATTTTTTTGCGCTTTGTTGAGGAAATTACGCATTCCATGAGACGCGTAAGAGCTATTTTTTTGCGTAATTTATGCGCTATAGCGCGTTCGAATCATCACTGTGTTTTTTCAAATGTGGGGCAAGAAGTGTGCTATTTTTTAGAATGAGCGATCAGAAGGTCGCTAGTTTTTAGATGAGAGGCAAGAGGGGCGCCATTTTTTAAACTAAAGGGCAGGAGGGGCGGAGCGCACCCCCTGAAACCCTCTGGGAGAAACTCTGGTTAATGCATTATTTTTTATTTTAACTTTATTTTTAATATAGTCGTCCCTCGTCAATTATACGAATATTGATGAATCCAGAAAAAATATTTGATTAAGCGGGGTATTTGATAAAATAGGGAAAAATAGAAATGTTATATTTAATGCATAATAAAAAGGTAAAACAACCATCTACAGCATAATTAAATAATAGCATAATAAAATCGTTAATATAATAATGTAAATTAGCTAAATAAATACAAATGCTAACATAATGTAAGTATGCAATAATAATCTAGTATCGGTAAATATTAGCTGTATGACTTACAGTATACTTCCTATAGTTCATTGGAATTTGGTTAAAACTTTGCTACTTGTAATTTATGTTATATACACATTTAAAGTGGTTTGTTTATGTGGAATTCACACGTTTACTGGAATTACGTACAAAAAACGTGGAAACATTTTTCGCATTAGCACACGCTTTCTGCATAATCATAGTGCCATTTATTAACAAAAATTTCACTTTTTTCACTAAACCTATTCCAGTGCATATTAATCAATGTTATCAAAATTGGAATTATGTTTCCTCTTTCGATCTAAATTTCCATTTTATCTCTCTTCTTTTTGGAATTTTTTGGCATTGCGTTTTATATACCTAGACTTCTGTTTCTTATTTAACGCTTCAAAAACTGTCGTTTATCATAAAGGTTTAAAGTTTTCCATTTAAAATTCACAGCAACGCCTTTTCCTAACAAAAACGCGACTAAACTTATAAAACACAAAAATAATCCACATTGGCAGCTTGTTTCACTCATTTGCAGAAAAAGAAGGGGGAGATCGTTTCAGTGTTGAATTCAGCGGGTGGTCCGGGGGGACATCCCCACCGGAAAATTATAAATTTTGCGTATTCATTGGTCAAAAAGTACAATTTCTCCTCTGGAACTGTATAATGTCCCCCCAGAGCCATTGAAGTCCCTCGCGGAGAAAAGTGTCTGAATTTAACACTGGACCGTTTTGACCTGCCCAGTATACACCTGCCGTCCGAAATCATTGCAGGAAGAACTGAAAATTTGTCTTCAGTGTAAATGAGCCAAAAATGACAAAAGATGAAGAAAAATTCAAGATGAAACGTGTTTTTTCACACTTGTTTTCAAATATAGGTCACCCAGATGGTATTCGAATAAGCGGGGAGGTTCGCAAAATTTATTCAGTATTAGTGGGGCAAAATAACATAGATCCAATGGTGATAAATTCGGTTCCGGAGAATTCTTTTAGTATAAGCGGGGTATTCGATTATCCGTTACCCGATTAAGTGGGGAGAACTGTACTTAATCATTTTTTAAATTTTCTTAATTTTTGTTATTTTACTTTATTTCTTTAATTATTTCACTTTTTTTTGTAAGCATTCAGTATTATTTAAGGTGCATTATTATTTTCAAATTACTGTTTAAAAAAATGTAAACAAACACAGTGACCAGAAATCAGCAAAATTAAAAAAACTGTACAACTCCTATTTCCAAGCTAATTGGATTTGAGGGAGCCTACTGTATAGGCTTTCAAAAATCATGTTGGCATCTAACTTAAAGCGTTCGTCTCAATGAGTACATATTTTTCTTTTTAACATAGTCTTTGCCATGTTTTCTAGTGGTCATTAACACTAAATTATTTCGTAATGTTTAAAAGAAGTTTATAAATTTTTAGTAAAAAACATTTATGAGTGCATAAAAAATAAATTAATGTAAATTCTCTGTAAACCATCTATTTTTTACCGAAATTCGGCTTTTATTTTTTAAGTTGACTTGGCTAAAATTCAGAAACTGGTATGGTAGGACGAATATATTTGAAATAAGACATATGAAACCAACGTTGAATCAATTATAAGCATTTAGACGTGACAAAATATCAAACAAATAGAGATGGTATCTCGAAATATTACATTAAAATATCTGAAAGAAAATAAACTTACAATTTAGAGCTTCATGTTTTGAAATTTCGCACGAGAGCAGACGAACACGAAAGAACATGATTACCGCCGATTTGTCTAGCTGTTTAGCCAACATTTGTCATTTCATTATAAAAATTGACTACCCATTTCTCTGGATATATTTTCTTGTTTAAAAAATTATAATAGAATTTTCATAATGCATAACTGGTTTTATATCTAACTTTTATTTTCTTCATGTCTTTATTCCCAAATCATTATTTGGAAGTCAACAACTTAACCATCAATATGATAAGTAAGAATTCTAACATGTAAGAATAAAATCAGAGTTATATATTTTCTAAAATTGATATGCATTTAAAAAATATATGCATTATTTTCTTTATAAAAGTTCATCTTGCTGGTTTCCAATCAAGCTAGTTTATCGCATACTTTCTTTTTATGAATTTGGCAACATACTCTGTTATAGTTATTGAAATTATTGATATGAGGTCAGCTTTGAGCTTTGTATGAGTGTGTTGTCTGCAAATGTTAATTTTTAATTTAATTTTTTATGTTTTTTCCGCTAGTTTTAGTTTTAGTAGTATCCCATCCCGCAGCATAAATGTTTTTCTTTAAGTTTAAATATCATCGAATTGTAAATTGTTTTATATAATGTTAAGTTAAAGTACACAGGACGTGCGTTTGTTAGTGCAGGAAGCTCATTATCTGACCTCCGTTTATTAACTGAGGGAATTACTCATTAAGGTATTTATTTTTACAGCCTAATTTTATGGTATTAAAATGAATTTTTATTCTTGTAAAGTCTTACTTGGTACGTGTGGTTTGCGTATGTGGGAGTGGCATCGTCTCTGTTCATTGTTGTGACCATGCTTGTTTTCACTTGCACTCTTTATATGACTAATGCTATTTGTATTTTTTACTTTATTATCCATATTGAAATTCAATGTTTTCTTTTATATCGTTCAATATAAGTAATTAGCCAGTTACATAGGGTTTTTCGTCTAATGTTTATATTGTTTATTTTTTTAACTTTATAGATAAACATTAAGTATGACTCATAAATGAATTCCCTTTAATTATTCTATATCTTCGTGTTTCTTTTATGCTGTTCAAGATATTTACTGTTATAAACTTCCATGAACGTTTCCATCGGCATCATTTTGAAGGTTTTGTATTGTACTGTTACAACATTAGTAATTTTTTTATTATTAAATTGTATTTTGTGTGAAAAAAAAAAGGGGGTAATTGTATGTTTTGTATAGTTAATTTATACATGAGATAGAAAAAGTATGCAATGTTTGAATGTTTTTTGTTTTGTTTTCCCATTTAACTTTTTATCTGCTGTCTCATTTTTATTAATTTTCATAAAAAGTAAAACATAGATCAACAAACTTTTACTAGTAAAAATTTTTTATTAATTTGAGAAGGCTTGTTTTGACTTGAAAGTAGATAATTCTATAATTTAAAATATTGAGTTTTATGTAAAAGTTGTACTTCTAAGTACTCCTCCTCTCTCTTTTTAATCAATATTGCTTTTATAACTTTAAGTGGCATAGTGAATTAAAATTGGTAGTTACTGTTTATCGTAAAATTTTCTGTAAAAATTTTAATTGTGTACATATTAATGCACATTCAAATGTTTAATAATTTCATAAAATGAGTGTATTCATGTACAGTTTATTTAAAAGAGGAAAAAATCAGCTTGTCAAAATCAAGGACAATTATAAAATCTTTTAAATTATTACTCTTTTAAACAAAGTGTCAGCAATTGGCTTGCACAAATGTTAATTTGTCACATAGTAAAGTCAGATTTCATGCCAATAAAAGGGTAAGAATTTGTTTTTCAAAAGTCTTTCAATGGCATTTTTTGCACATTTACCTAAGATTTATCAACCTCTGTTTAATAAATCATTTTAAGGTTAAAATTTTAATAACTGATTATTAAGCCATGTTTTATTTTCTAATCTTTTAAAATTTAATGCATTTTAAAACCAATAAAATGATTTCAAAGAAAGTTACTTTTAATCTGAAAAGTAAATTCTTAATCTCTTATAAGGTTACAAAGTAGTATAATATTGTACCAAAAAAAAAAAAAATGATTTTGTTAAAAATTATTTAAATTAAAACAGCCAGTATGTCTACTAAGCCTGCCAAAAGGAACTTTAGTACCTTTCTGTTTGTGTTCAGCTTTAAGGACTAAACTCTTCATTTGGTTTAGTCAAAGCGACACTATTTTTTTTCTCCATTTAATTCACATTACTTTGTTTTCCATTAAGACTGCTTTATGTAAGTTATTTCTATAGTAAATGTTTTTCTCTGGAAAAATATTGGGACAATATACACATTTTTAAATATTTTCTTCACACTAGGTTATTTGTCAGTTTATTCAAATTTTGACAAATATAGACACAAGATCAGACTTTATATTAGGGGGGAATTATGCCAATAGTCTTGAAATATGAACAAAACAAATCTCTGTGCACATGTTATGTTGAATTGGTGTTGTAAATTTTGTTCATGTGTTTTTTGTATGTGGAAGCTTGACAAAATTCCAGTTAGTTAAAACTCAAGCAATAGAAGTTGCATGTCTTATTAGTCTAGTGCTTGAAACCTAAAATCTTATTTAGAACCAATTTATTTTATGGTTTGACTAGTTTAATAAAAGTAGTCAAAATTTTTATGAAAATATTTAGTATTTATAGGTATTTGTTTTGAATTATGTTAACCTTGTATTTTTGTTTTTCAGATGCGTGAATTTAAGGTGGTTGTTTTAGGAAGTGGAGGCGTTGGAAAAAGTGCTTTGACAGTTCAGTTTGTTTCCGGAATGTTCATGGAAAAATATGACCCTACGATAGAAGATTTTTATCGCAAGGAGATTGAAGTTGATTCAGCTCCTTGTGTTTTAGAAATTCTCGATACAGCTGGAACTGAACAGTTTGCTTCAATGAGAGATCTTTATATAAAAAATGGTCAAGGATTTGTAGTGGTGTACAGTATTACCAGTCATCAGACTTTTCAAGACATTAAGAATATGAAAGAACAAATTATGCGTGTCAAAAACACTGAACGTGTGCCAATCCTCCTTGTGGGCAATAAAGTGGATTTAGAAAACCAACGTGAAGTGACTACTAACGAAGGAATGGGACTTGCTCAATTATGGGGCTGCCCATTCATGGAAGCTTCCGCTCGAAATAAGTGTAATGTAAATGAAGTGTTTGCTGAAATTGTTAGAGAAATGAATTACTCAACTGTTAGAGAAAAGCAAAATTATTGCTGTTGTGTTATCCTTTGGTATGTATTTTACATTTTTATTTGCATGAGCTAGAAATAGATTCGTAATATTCTTTTGCTACTTGTCTGCTATATGGGTTTTGACGAGAAAAGGCAATTTGGCAGCCTATTTACAACTTCATATATACACATTTAACCATTTATCTACTGGAAGTACTTATAAGTATATACCATTAACATTACTTGGTCAAAGATCGATAATCCACGCTCCCATAATCTGCAATTTTCTATAATTCTCGTTACTTTACGGATGTAAGCAATGAAATAAACAGTTAAGAGAATTTATAAATTTGTGATCCAAAAATGATTTTTAAAAGAAATAATAAAAAAATGAAAAAAATCGTAATAAAACATTCGTTTTTTGTTAATATCTTATATTTTATTAACAGTAAAAAGCGGATTACAGCATTACGAAACATATGTAATTTTTATTTAAATGCACTTATATACAGTAGACTCCCTCAAATCCGCACAGCCAACACCCCCTATAGTCAAGGCCTTCACACCGTTTCAAAATGGCCGATCGCGATGTCAGACTTCCCACGTCCATAATATGAATTTACACAAGCTCACACAAAGTTGCATTTCTTGTAATTTTCAAAATTTTTAGCAATAGTGTTTACTTTTTCAGTTAATTGAATGTGTAATCAAGTAAATAATTGTCATTTCCTATAAATATAAGTTGTAATTTAAGAGGGTTACTTATTGTTTAAAAAATATACTAAAAAGGACTTAAAATACAAATTTTTATAAGAGGCAAAACTGCATTAGATTTGAGCTTTGGATTTTTAAATAGATGTGATTTAATTTAGAAATAGAATATTTCTTTTACATTATCAATATCACACTATTTTAAATAAGTAGGATAAAAAAAAAAAAAAAATCTATATTAAAACATCAAATGAACTTATACATTGAAGAAAAGAAAGAATGAAAATAATAGAAAGAAAAGAGAAAAAAAAAACTTAAGGTTAAAATTATAACAGTACATCATTTTTTCTAAAAAATATATTAAAATTTATATTTTAAATTAGCTTCATAATCCTGAAGCTAAATTCGTTTACATGACTGTAATTTGATGACTTGATTAAAAAAAAAAGATTTGGGGAAAAAAATGTACTAAATAATATGTTGTGTGAGAAGAGTTTTTTCATTTCAAATACACCCCCCCCCCCCACACACACACACACTTTTCACACTCACTCCCATGTGTCTTATTTGTTTACTTTTTTCTTATTTGATGAGAATTATTTAAAGACAGAATGCTAAGTGTTATCTCATTTACTTATGTCATTGTCTTAATATCATTATTATGTAATAATTTCTGTTATACATATGTAAGATATAAAATGTTTTTTATTAAATCAAAGGAAATAATAATAAATAAATAAGGTATATTTTATTTGCTTTCTAGCTTTAACTTTTTTATTATTCAGTATTTCCTTATAAGATTGTTTAATCTTATAAATTAATATTAAATATAATATCAAGTGGCATTGGAACAAAGAAAAAAAAAGATGCAACAACTTATCAATTTATAAATTATTTTTAAATTAATATTACTATTCTAAATTATTATTATTATTAAAGAAAGCATCTGTTCCTTATTAATTTATAAATTATTTTTAAATTACAATTATTATAAATTATTATTATTGAAAAAATTTGTCAATTGCCAATCTATAAATTATTAAAGTATAAATTTTAAAGTATTATTATTATTAAGGGAAAAAATGTGTTCAGTATCAATCTATAAATTATTTTAAAATTATACTTATTATAAATTATTGTTAAAGAAAAAAAAATCTATTCCTTATCAATCTATAAATTATCTTTAAATTGCTATTATCATTATACATTATTATTATTATTAAAGAAAGCATCTGTTCCTTATTAATTTATAATTTATTTTTAAATTACAATTATTTTTATAAATTATTATTGAAAAAAATCTGTCAATTGCCAATCTATAAGTTATTAAAGTATAAATTTTAAAGTATTATTATCAAGGAAAAAATGTGTTCAGTATAAATCTATAAATTATTTTAAGATTATTATTATAAATTATTATTAAAGAAAAAAAATCTATTCCTTGTCAATCTATAAATTATCTTTAAATTGCTATTGTTATTATACATTATTATTATTATTAAAGAAAGCATCTGTTCCTTATTAATTTATAAATTATTTTTAAATTAAAATTATTATTATAAATTATTATTGAAAAAAATCTGTCAATTGCCAATCTATAAATTATTAAAGTATACATTTTAAAGAATTATTATTATTAAGGAAAAAAATGTGTTCAGTATCAATCTATAAATTATTTTAAAATTATTATTATTATAAATTATTATTAAAGAACAAAAATCTATTCCTTATCAATCTATAAATTATCTTTGAATTGCTATTATTATTATACTTTACTATTCTTATTATTATTAAAGAAAGTGTCTGTTCTTTATCAATTTATAAATTAGTTTTAAATTACTATTATTATTATTACTAAAAAATATCTACCAGGGCTAGAAAATTCAAAAAATTTGGAGGTTCCCAGCTGGGAACCTACATGAAAAATACAGGTTCCCAGATGAAAAATGTAGGTTCCCAATAAAATTTATGTGTGAGTATTTTGACGAAATTTGCCGTTTTTTCGCGATCTTTTGACAAAATCTGTCGTTTTATTGCGATGTTTTAACGAAACCTGTCGATTTATCGCAATATTTTAATAAAACCTGTCGTTTTTCAATATTTTTTAACGACATTTGCGATTTTTTTACGAAATCTGTCGTTTTTTCGCGATCTTTTAATGAAATTTGCGTTGCTTCCCAATTTTTTACGATCTTTTGCCGAAATCTGTTGTTTTCTCTGTATTTTTAGACTAAATTTTCCGTTTTAGCGCGACTTTTTGACGAAATTTTCCGTTTTTTCGTGATTTTTTTAAACATAATTTGCTGTTTTTTCGCGATTTTTTAACGAAGTTCGGTCTTTTTCCGTAATATTTTGACGAAGTTACGCATCCCACGGACCGTTCAAGAGTTATATTTTTGCGTAATTTACGCGATATAATGCGTGCGCGGATCGGTAGCGATCATGATGATATTTTAGGTTCCCAGGTGGGAACCCGAGTGAAAAAATATACATTCCCAGAAATGATTTCTGGGTTCCCCGGGATCCCGAGAATGCTATTTTTCGAGCCCTGTATCTACTAATATTAAAAAAAAAAAAATCTGTTTCCATAAAAATAACTTTCAAATTAAGAGTATAGAAAAGTATAGTAGAAAGAAGGAAAAGATAATTGTCAAAATATCAAAAGCAATTTAACAGCTGAAGCTAATTAATATGCTAATGAAAGCCGTAATAGCAATAAACAAACTCTTTGAATATTTTATGAATTAATTTAAACAGCGCACCCAGATTACTTATAGTAAACTATTTTTACACTGATAGCGAGAAAAATTATATAATTTAATAAGTAAATTCGGATTCAAACTAATAAACTGGAATTTAGAAAAATACTTAATAAACAAAGAAATAAACAATTGCTAAAGGGCAGTAATTTTCTGATAAAGATATATTACATATAAATAATAACAAAATCCCGTGAGGAAATACTGAAAGTTAAAATCAACAGGATAAAAATTCAGATAAGAAGCAAAATTATATTTTTTTTATAATTATTTTAAACAAAATACTAATTCACCATAGATGTAAATGATTTGAAAACCACTGTTGCAATACATATAGCTTGAAAACTAAATCGGTAATCACTAATCTTACAAGTGTGTTTAACAGAAATTATCTTTAAAGCTTTGTTAAAACAATGATATAAGGAAAAAGAGATAACACTTACTTTTAGTCTTTATAATATCCAAATTTTGTACAACGCAAAACAAAATAGAAAATGGCGAAACGTCAGATTGAAACATGCCGTACTAGGCACTGGACTGACGCACACTAAGGTCACCGGTATAAAAGGAGTCGGACCTTCGGACTGTAGGGGCAGCCATATTGAAACTTCTGGAATTCGCTGCGGAGGCCTTGACTATAGGGGGTGTTGGCACAGCTTGGGACAAGAGGTTTTGCAGATTTTAGATTTTTGCAGATTTCTGGTCGTTGCTTTGTTTACATTTTTAAAAAAGTAATTTGAATGTAATTAATAATAAAATCAAAAGCATAATGGATGCTTACAAAATGGTAAAATATTAAAATAAGTTATAAACTAAAATAATAATTTAGATAGTTTTTAAAATGATTAAAATACTAAAAGCAAAGGTCAAGTTAATAATCAATAATGTATTACAATTAAATATTCATTATAAAGATGAAATGTGTTTTTCCTAAATTATTCAGTGAAACTTGCCTCATAAAGGTACATTAATAATTCACATCAGGATCATAAAATAACAAAGCTTTATTTCAGATTTAGCCAGACTTAATAACTAAAGAAGCTTCATTAATACATAAATATATTTACTAAGACTGTGATTACCAATGATATCAGCAATATCTTTTTTTTTTTTCAGAAATAAATTATTCTGTCTTCATGAAAAAACATGAATTCAATAACCTTAACCAAATTAAAAAATATATTGAATTGATATAAAACTAAAAAACTCAAATTTTGCACCTACATCTGAACTGAATGTTTCATTGTTTACATCCATAAAATATGTGCAGATTTTAGAGAGTTGTGGATTTTAGGCAGGGTTGGGTTTCTGACGTCAGAAACTGGTTTTTGACATGACAAGTGTCAAAAACTGGTTTAAACCGTCAAAAACTGGTTTAAACCGTCAAAAACTGGTTTAAACCGTCAAAAACTGGTTTAAACCGTCAAAAACTGGCTTAAACCATCAAAAACGTGTAATGCGCTTTAAACATTTTAAGAACAAGAGAGAAACATTGAGTAATTTTTTATTTAAAATTAATTATACTGTAATTTAATAATTACAAAAAAATTAAATTACTTTAATTGCAATAAAACATTGTTTTTTAGAATATTCAAACAGTAGAAAATGATTTTGTACAGTAAATAATCTGGATCAATTTTACCCCACAGCATCCTATAGCACTTGATCAATTTAGCACATTTATTTACACCCAAATGGTTTATGAGTTTAGAGTGTATGAAGCCAAAGTTACAAAATACTCTCTCAATTGGTGCTAAGCTAGCAGGGCTTGATAGCAGAAGCATTGCTAGTTGAGCAAGTTTGGAGGCAGGCCAAATTTTCAGATTTATGACAATTTTTTTTCCGGAAATGATAATATACAATACAGTAAAAGTGGATTTTTAATATTACATGTAATATTGTATGTTTGTGACAAATTTTAAAATGTGAAATTTTACAGATCAGTGTAGTATTTGAGGTTTCTGACGAGGTTTTTGTCAAGACCTTTTAGCCATGACAGTTTAAACCATGGTTTTAACCGGATAAAACCGTACACTGTCAAAAACTTGCCAACCCTGATTTTAGGAGTGCGGATTTGAAGGAGTCTACTGTATAAATTTTTTAATAAAATAAAATTTTTTCAGATAGCATATTAAATTATTACATTTCATATTTCTTTTCATAATATACTGATTAAAGGATTAAAATGCTGTCTAGGGATAATAAAATGACGTATAATCCATAATGCTCTATAATCCACAATATTCCATAATCCGCACATCCTTTGGCCGCAGCATGTGCGGATTATAGAACTTCAACTGTATTATAAAATTCTTTTAATACGTCAATTAGTTGTAATACTGTTTTAAGGGTCTATCCAGGCCTTTCTCACACAGTCCTGGTTTTGTGAAATTGTGAATTTTTTTCTTATTTGTGAAAATTCTAGTCAGAATTTTGTGAATTTTTTAAATTATCAATGTCTTCAGGTTTTATTTTTCATACACAAAAAGTTAAGTAATATGCTCTTTGGTGAGTTCAACTCCTAATTTACAAGCCAGTTTTTATTAAATGATTAAATTTGTAAAAAGTTCAATTTGAAGGTGAAAAAATTCTGTGAGCGATCCATTTAAGACATAATTTTGTGAAGTGTCCTGTTTTAAGATAAATTATTTTGGGAAGGATTCTTTAAAGGACCTAAAATTTTCCTAAGTGTATACCTGTGTTTAGAATGAGTTAAAGATACATTACTTTATTTTATTCGGCTAAGATGTGTTAGCATTAAATGATTATGTAAATCTTTTAATTTAGTTTAAACAATTTATGTGAAATGCTTTAGAATGTAAAATTTTCATGAATTCATAATTCGGTAGATAAAGGGTTAAAATATATATACAATTTATTTAATATAAAGAAGTTCTAATATAAGATATACAAATACACATTTGACATATAGATTCATAGTGTTTTTTTTTTAGTACTTTGCCTTCTCTTGTCATGGCCTGTATACTGGGAATTTATCAATTTGCAGTTTTATATACACAAACATTTCTTTAAATATTTATGCAATTTAATATAAAGAAGTCATTTACCTATTTTTACATGCAAACAGAAAGATCTGAAAATCTGCATGTAATTGACATAAACAGCAAAACTTTTAGTTAATGTATGGGATACATTTTAAGTTTCCCCCAGAGGGTTTCAGGGGGGTGCTCCGCCCCTCATGTCCTTTAGTTTAAAAAATAGTGTCCCTCTTACCTCTTATTTAAAAACTAGCGCCCCCTTGTCGCTCATTTAAAAAAATAGCGCCTTTCTTGCCCCACATTAGAAAAAACGCAGATCTTCAGCGATGATGTAGGTTCGCTATAGCACGTATTATGCAAAAAATAGCTTTTACGCATCCCACAAAATGCATAATTTCCTCAAAAAAGTGTGAAAAAATGGCAAATTTCCTTAAAAAATCGCAAATTAACGAATAATTTTCAGCAAGGTTCGCAAAAAAAATTACCAATTTCCTCACAAAATCCCGAAAAAATGGCAGATTTCATTGAAAGAAAGAGAAAAAAGACATTTTGTCCAAAAATTGTGATAAAAAGGGAAATTTTGTCACAAATTGCAAAAAACTGACAATTTTGTCCAAAAATTGCAATAAAATGGAAAATTCTGTCAAATTTCGCGAAAAACAGCAAAATTCATCAAAATATCCCAAAAAACGGCAGATTTCGTCAAAATGATTGCAAAAAAATTTAAATTTCGTCAAAGAGGCACGAAAAAAGTTAATGTGTGAAATGAATTTTTCTGTTATAAAAATTAATTTTCCCGCTTCAAAATTGTGTTTTTATTGCTCCAAAAGCAGATTTTCCTGCTTCACAATCAGGGGCGTGCAAAGAAAAAATTGCACCCGGGGCATAATTAGAATTTGACGCCCCCCTCCCAACTTTTCCTTGTGACAGCCCAAAAATGACGTTTGTAGTATAAATTTGTATGCTCGGGGTGACCACCTCTCTCCTACTCCTGTTACGTGTTTAAACGTGACAAAATTCGCAGTTTTTTGCTATGTTTTGACAAAATGTGGCATTTTTTGTGATGTTTTAACAAAATTTGCCATTTTTTTCTCGAAATTTGTCTTTTTTTTTTTTTTTTTTTTTTTTTTAGCAAAATCTGCCAGGTTTTCGCGGATTTTTTTTCCAAAATCTGCTGTTTTTGCTATCTTTTAACAAGTCAGCCGTTTTTTCACAATCTTTTAACATTTGCCATTTTTCACGATCTTTTAACAAAATTTACTTTTTTTCAATTTTTTGACGAAAGTTTTTTTTTTCTCTATTCTTTGACGAAATTTGTTTTTCCACGGTTTTTTGAACCGCTAGATTTTAGATTCAACTCTATAAAAGTGCCCTTTTAAGAACAGTAGCGTTCTGTCCCTTTTTAAACCTGGGGGGAAACTCTGGTTACTGTTTCACAAAGAAAATGTTTACATTTCAATTGTATTCTTTTCCACTTTTACTCGTTTTCAAAGATTTTCTTGAAACCAAAAGATGTAAAAGGCAAAATTTGGTGAAAAGTAATAATCAAAAAATCCCAAATTCCTAATTTAATGGTAAATATTCATTATTTGTAGTTTTTCAACCATCGAGCAATTTTTTTCAAACTTTTCATAGTAAATTAAGAAATAGACTTGTGTACAGAAAACTTGTATTTTGTTATAGAATGCTAATAGCAGAGTTTCCCCCAGAGGGTTTCTGGAGGACGCTCCGCCCTTCCTGCCCTTTAGTTTAAAAAATAGCGCCCCTCTTGCCCCTCATCCAAAAACTAGCGTCCTTTTTGCCCCTCATTTCAAAAAACGCAGCCCTCCAGTGATGATCCAAACGCGCTATGGCGCGTAAATTACGCAAAAAATCGGCGACGGAACACAAAAAAATAGCCTTATACGTGTCCCGTGGGACTGGTAATTTCGTCAAAAAATCACTAAAAAAATGCAAGTTTCATTAAAAATTGTGAAATAACGACTAATTTCCGATAAGATTCGCAAAAAAATGGCTAATTTTGTCACAAAATTTCACAATATGGCAGATTTCCTCAAATGATCATGGAAAAACGACAAATTTCTTCCAAAAATCGCAATAAAACGGAAAATTTTGTCAAATGAGTTGCAAAAAACGGGAACTTTTGTCAAAAAATAGCGATAAAATGGCAGATTTCGTCAAAAGATTTGCGAAAAAAACGGCAAATTTCGTCCAAAAATCGCAATAAAACGAAAAATTCTGTAAAAAGTTGTTTTTTCGCGATATTTTTACGAAATGTGACTTTTACATGATTTTTTTTAGCAAAATATGCTGTTTCTTTGCAATTTTTTTCACGAAATTTGACGTTTTTCGCGATTTTTTAGCAAAATATGCCGTTATTTGTGATCTTTTAACAAAATCTGCTGTTTATTGCGATCTTATAACAAAATTGGCTGTTTTGTGGGATTTTTTAACAATATTTGCAGTTTTTTTGCGATCTTTTGGCAAAACTTACCTTTTTCTTTTTTTCAATTTTTTGATGAAACTTCTGCTTTTTCACGACTTTTTGAACTGCTAGATAAGTGCCCTTAAAAATGAAAAAGTGCCCTGAAAGATGTAAAAAGTGCCCAGCGCCCTGCCCTTTTTCAAACCTGGGGGAAACTCTGCTAATAGGTTCCAAGGACATAGGTTGGTAAAATGTACTAATATTTTCACAGACTACTTACAGGACAGTTAAAATTTGTAAGCGTTTTGTTTGTATCAAAATGGCGATTTTTAAGAGTGGAAAATGTGTTATTTTTTGTTTTAATTTAGTTTAATTAAAAGTTAGTAAACTAATCTCCATGGCTAATTCCACGTGAAGGTCAACCTGAGAACTGATTTTTAAATTTTAATGGAATTTACTTTCTTTGGTACCAATTGATAGAAAAATATTCAAATCTCATGGAAATATGCCAATTGTTATTATTATTTGATATAAATTGTCATTTTATAGTTAATTTTATCAACATCACTTACAAATCTGAAAAATATTAATTTTCACTCAAAGTTTGGTGATCCTGTAAGTATTCAAGTTTGAATTTTTTTTGTACTCCATATATTAACAACCCTTTTCTTTCATACAGACATAAAAATTATCAGTTAATTTTTAAAAAAAATTCTGTATCCTCATAAATGCAACCTCAGGTATGCTTGTCATGTCTGTCACATAAAAACATGAAATTTTTTATTTTGTATGAAATCTACTGGCACAAAAAAAATAAGTGATCATTTTCTCTTTTGTTATACTACAAGTCAGTGCTTCATACAAAATTCGTTCTAAAAAAATTCCATTTTAGTAATTAAAAAAAAGTTCAAAAACTGTCATGTCTGTCACATTTGTCATGTCTGTCACAAGGAGTAAGGACTTATTCATGCCTGGTCACAATTAACTAATAAGGTTAAGTAATATTATTTGCAGTGCCAACTCCCTGTAATATTAGTATTAACGCTAACCTCAACCTCACGATAAATATGCTATAATGTAAAATATTCAACAATTTAATATTGGAGAGTTTCTTGGAAAATCATAAGGAGTTTAAAGTGCAAGGAATAGAATTCCAATTTGATGGAACTTCCCAACATTTTAAACAGAAGTACGCATTATATTTGATGACATTGAACAAACTTCCAACAGCTTGGCATTTCTCAGCAACATCTCATGGGAAAGGCTGTGTTGAGGGTTAGGTGGCACCATAAAGTGTCGAGTCAGGGAAGCTAGCCACCACCATGCCAGATGTACAGATCCAAGAACTTCTGCTGAATTTGCAGAAGCTGCAAAGACTATTAGTTTAAACATCAACATACTTTACACTTCAGAACAGAATATTCACGCAGTTAAAAGCAAGTTTGGCAAAAGCTTGGGTAGGAGGTGAAGAAATAAGATCAATTCCCGGGACACAAAATGCTGATTGTTTTATTTCTTGCTCTCCTGGAATAATTTTCAGCAGTCTAACATTTGTATGTGAAAAAGGTTTGGAATTGAATTTCAAAACTAGGAAATGCATTGAGCAAAAACTTTCACCATCTGCGACTATAAGGCCAATTGGGCAATGGAAGTGTGGCCAATTGGTGACAGTAAAACATGACAACCTTCAGTTCCTTGGACTTATGCTTGAAATAGTGGAAGGACAGTTATCACATAAAATGCCTAGAGCCCATCACTACTAAACGGCTGTATAAATTTGAATCGGACAATCAAGCTGTATGGTACAAAAGTGACACAATATTAGCCCATGCTGAAGCTCCCACATTAGACAAATTCTCATGACTTTTACAGGATTGAGAACTAATAAATTCTGAATAATTACTTTATACTGCATAAAAAGTTGATCACAAACTAGAATTAAGAATAATAGAAATCAAAATTCTATTTATTGAACAATAGAGGAAATTTTTTTCAGGTATGTCATGTCTGTCACAAAACCATGTCATGTCTGTCACATTATAAAATATTTCAGAAATATTAATTATTTTTTTTATTTATATTTTTCTTTTGATTTAATAAAAGCTAATAGTTATTTTTATTATATACATTTTTTATGTATTTATATTGTGATAAGTTTCAGAGCTTTTGAGAGTTAATCAAAGTTCACTGCAAAATTGTGTCCATTTTATGTCATGTCTGTCATGGTTAGTTTTTGCCCTCAAAACAATAATTAAAAAAAGTTTTTAATATTTTTTTGTGTATATTTATAGTTTAGGTCCATA
This sequence comes from Maratus speculifer, assembly GCA_964019185.1. NCBI lineage: Eukaryota > Metazoa > Arthropoda > Arachnida > Araneae > Salticidae > Maratus > Maratus speculifer. The sequence continues at coordinate 398,972,272 of OZ025292.1, forward strand.
TATGTCATTTCATTAAATTTTGTTCCAATAAAATAAAATTTAATATGAATTAATGGTCTGGAAAGCTGTCCAATGTCATGTCTGTCACACATGGAATTAGCCCATAAGATAAACGTAATAAATATTGTAATGTGCATTCTTATAACAGTTATAATTTTTAGACTCAGTAATGATAAATGCACAATAATATCTTTAAAATTTTGAATTCTTGTAGGAGGAAAACACATGAAATTTTCTGGGCTTTTTATGTTCATTAAAAATCACTATTTTCATAGAGTATTCTTATACTCACTCAGAATATATGGAATCAAAAATTTATACCTAACTGGAAACTAAATTAGTGAATATTGTTATATGTAATTATAGTATTTAATATTCAGAGAAGTTTTACCCCTGAGAAAATGAAATCTTACTAGATAAATTTTCATAAAAATGACAGTCAAACTAATAAGTTTTTTTCATAGGAGATAAAAACCATGGTAAAAACATGTTTTTCCAAAGACAGTAAAAATCATGGTAAATACCGGTAAAAACCATTAGACAGTAAATACCGTCCAACCCTGTTTTATATTCTATAAAACGAAATCTTTATTTTTGGGTCAAACAAAGTTGATTTTTTAATTTTTGTAAAAAGTGTCCCATTCTTTTCCACTATCTATCCCTTTAATATTTAAGAATACGCAAGTCTTTGGTATTAATTTATAATTATTTATCTGATGAAACTAGTCTGTTACAGATAAAAAAGTAATTATATTTAATGGAAAATTATATTGAAAATATTTTTTGTCTTTTTAGGAAATTAGAATTTTTTTGTTACCTCCATTTTAAACTCCAAGAAACAGACAAAAAGTTATATTCATTACATTCATAAAATGTATAATTATACTTATTTAATTTAAAAATCCAAAAATAAATTTAGAGTATTTATTGTTTAAGTATTAAGTCTTTTTTCTTTCATGAAATTCTTTTTCTCCTTTTCGGGGAAAAAAAAATTAAATGGATAGCCTATTTTTGCCACCACTTCGGCAAAAACCTATTTTTGCCAGGATTGTTTTGTTTTAACCAGGTTTTTTTCAGTCTTCAGCAAGAACTTGAAAACCCTGTTCCCAAATAGAAATATTAATTTTATTTAATGTTAGAAATTTGCAATTAAATGATATTAACGTTACTGTTTGAAGATAATAGCATTAAAAAAAATGTGAAGTATTCAGCTGCTATGCAAATGCATATAATAGCATAGAAATGCATAGCATGCATAGATTTGGGCTATCATGTATGATACCAGTACTTTTGATTTTAAATTTCTGTATTTGGATTTATTCATTTATTTATTTTAGTGTTAATTACTAAAACATTTTTGGCTATAATTTTTGGAGTATGTGTTTTAAAATGGATATTTGAATTACAGTAGACTCCCAAAAATCCACACATGATTTATGGATGTAAACAATGAAACATTCAGTTCAGATGTAGGTGCAAAATTTGACTTCTTTAGTTTTGTATCAATTCTATACATTTTTTTTATTTGTAAATTTTGTTAAGGTTATTGAATTAGTGTTTTATCATAAAGAAAGAATAATTTATTTCTGAAAAAAATCAAGGTATTGCTAATATCACATGTAATCACAATCTTACCAAATATATTTATGTATCAAGCTTCTTTGTTTAATAAGTCGGACTAAGCCCAAAATAAAGCTTCGTTATTTTATCCTGATGTGAATTAATAATGTACCTCTATGAAGTAAGTTTCATTGAATAATTTAAGAAAAACACATTTAATCTTTTTTATGAATATTTAATTGTCCATTATTGATTATTAACTTGACCTTTGCTTTTAGTATTTGAATCATTTTAAAATTACCTAAATTTTTATCAATTTATTACTTATTTTAATATTTTAGTATATTGTAAGCATTCATTATACTTTTGATTTCATTATTAATTACTTTCAAATTACTTCTAAAAAAATATAAACAAAGCAATGACCAGAAATCTGCAAAATTCTAAAATCCCCACAACCTCTGGTCCCAACCAAGGGTGCCCATATGTTTAATTTGGGGGGGGGGGGCTGAGGAAAATCTCAACTTCCCCCAAAGCTGTATAATATTTTTGTGAATATTTAAGGTAATTTGCGTTTTTTTTTTTGCAACTTTGGAGTTTTTCCCCCGATTTTTTGACTAAATATATGCTTTTTTTTCTACAAATTTTTGATAAAATTTGTTTCTTTCCTAATTTTTTTACAAAAATTGCTTTTTTTGCATTTTTTGGGGAAATTGGAGATTTTTTAAGATTTTTGAACAAAATTAGCATTTTTTTTTTTTTTTTTGATACTTTGATGAAATTTTTGTTTTTTCTATGATTTTTCTTTTTTTTTCTATGCCTTTTGAACAAAAGCAGATCATTTTTGTGATTCTTTGACGAAATTTGTGTTTTTTCCCGCAATTTTGATGAAAGGTACGTTTTTCTCGCTCTTATTTGACAACATGTGTGTTTATCTTCATTTCTTTGGCAAAATTCGCATTTTTTCTGTGTGATCTTTGATCAAAATTCACACTTTTTTGTGATCATCACTTGCATGGGTAATGGGTATACTAAATGACCTTTCTGCAGTGAAATTTTTCGGCAGAAATTGTGAAAGTAGCTTCTACCTTTAGATCATTTACCATGACATTCTAACTAGTTCTTGCTTTTCCACAAATTACGCCATATTCTTGCTCTAACTCCAAATTCCCAGTTTTATAAAACTGAGAGTTCCTTGATTTCTTTTGGTAAAACTTTTTTCCATATTTTACATCAGATAGGGATGAAGTAAAATTACTTTGAATGACGTTTCATTTCGATTTATAAACCTTGACTCAAGAGGTATCATTAAAGAGTCTAAATATGGGAGGAATTCCAAGCATAACAGAGGGTAAATTGCACAAGTATTTTACCATTTAAATAATACATACTAAATTTTCCAAAGTTAATTTTACAAGACTATGTTAATATATGGAACAGAGCTTAGTTAATTATAAACGATGAAAAAGTTTAATTATTTAATGATATATTAATTAAAATGGTATGTAACAGAGGGGACAAAAAAACCCCGCATTTTTGACATGCATTACAATTTATATAAAACTCAGTGATTTGGAAATTGCAAAAAATAAATTTATTTTTTAAGTAAAGATATATCAAGATACAATAATTATCTGTCAGATTGTTTAAATTGAAAACGCATTTTATTTAAATGAAATTAATAGAATGTAACAGAGGGTGACATGGAATGTAACAGGGGATACATCTTACAAATTCAGTGATCATATTTTCAATACAACATCATTATTGAACGTGACGTTTTGATTATTTAATGTTGGAATTGGTAGTACTTGTTTTATTTCAGACAAGTGAACCCATGCTACATCTTTATAATTATATTTAAATGTTTTCAGTCCACTAGACAGACTGAAAAATACAACATGGATATTGTCAATTTCTTTTAACGCCTTTTTCTTCCTGAGATTGCTTTTTGGGAGCCAAGCAACAGCAGTATACAAAGAACACTTTGAGAGTCCAATATGCTGATTGTGTCTCATTTTGTTTGACAAAAGTAAAGTTTTCGCTTAAATCTACATGTAAGTCCAAGTTTTCTTGTTTATCAGAAATCTTGTTCTAGGTTGTTTACTTTGTTTTGGTAACAAAACATCAGATTCACAAAGTTTGCTTAAAATAGCACCACGTTTTCTTGGGGATATAGGTAGGCACGCTTAGCTTTCTTTACAGCTTTTCCCAATGTCTGGGGAGTATTATAAGGTGAATATCAATCTTGAATTTCTGTTGAAATTACTTGTCTTTATTTTCCCTTTGTCTTTGTTTTTTTCATTTTATCATTTTTTCTGTCAATTATTTTCTTCAAAATACTTCTATTATCAAACTTTTTTCTTATATTCTCTATATTTTTTCTTAAATAAATCTTATTTTTTTTAGACAGTCTAGCTCTATATTCTTTCATTGTTTCTGCTGCTGTTTTCCCCATTGATAAGTTAATCAAAAACTAGTTGGCTTACAATATACACTTTTTATCAAATAAAAATGGCACAATTCACTGAGAGTTCACAGGCACAAGCAAAGGAGGAACTGGTTTGAACTAGTTGAAACAGGATTACACTACTCCTGAAAACATTCTAGGAATCTGATTGCTTATTTCTAATCCGACTGGTTGTGAACAAATCAATCGGATTTGTTCAGAAACATGTGTAACAGAGGGGACATTTAGCTATGTCTCCCCTGTTACATCCCCTCTGTTACACATGTATTTAAAAAAATAATATATTTTCATAATTACTATATAATATGATTACACAAATGATAATTATTGTAAACACTTTTTATTAAATTTAAAACTTTTTTACATAATGAATAAAATAAACTTTATTTTAAAGAATTAAGAAAAAAAATTGTATATGAAGATTAGTATGGTAAAATTATGATTAAAGCGTATTATATAAATGAAAAAATACGCATAATCACCATATTTTTAATGAATAATTGATCTTTTAAAAAGTCATATTTTTAACATTATAAATCTAAATCATTAAATACCTATTAATCATAAATTTTAAATATAACCATACATATTTTTTAAAAATAACTATTAAATCCATTAACTGTAATAAATTGCCTTTAAAATGACACCTAATACTTGAAGATAACATTAAGTTGAAAAATTCACTACTGGTTTCAGTTGGCATGGAATTCACCATGGATAAAAAATGGTGCTCTTTAATATTCTAAAGGAGTGGCCATATGACAGTTCCAATGGTGAGATTATCTAGTGAACGATCTGCACATTTTGATACTGATTCCTTAAAATTGCAATTTTCTATTGGCTCCATGAAAAGTACTGAAATTCTTCTGATTTTATTTCTGCAAAAGAAAAATCTCAAGTTTCTGTCGGTGCTAATAAACCGAATGCAAATGTTAATCTACAGAATGCAATTTATTTATAACTGGCTCTAGATAAAAAGAACATGTAGAAACTATTTTGAGACATACAATAATCACTACGTTGCAGCATCTATATTAGACTTGTGAGCGTATTTCTTGTTTTATGTTCGTACCATTGTTTAGAGAGATTAGAGATTTTCTTTGGGGGGCTCCCCCCCTCCTTGCCCCCCCCCCCCCCCATATGGGCAGCCATAGTCCCAACCTGTGCAGATTTGAGGGAGTCTACTCTATTTAACTGTTTATGTATTTGTTTGCTAATTATGAATTCCTCCTCTCTCTTTTCCTATTTTTTTTTTTTTTTTTTACTTTTTTACAAATTTAGATGTATGTAAAAATGTCCATGAGTAATGCTGGCATCATTAACAATGATAAATATTTAAAAGTACAAATTTAGTTATTTTTAAGCATTGCAGATATTTTTAGTTTTTTTTTTTCTTCCCATCAAATAGGGGAACTAAACATACTTCCAAATGCTATGATAATTATATCTCAGTTTACTGATATTTTTGCAGTTTTTAAGGCTGCTTGTCACTGAGTTTTCAAATTCTTCATGATAATGTTAAGTCTATGGGCATTTGATGCTCTTTTTTTTTTTTTTTTTTTTTAAGACATTTCCTTAGGAAATTAATATATGTATGTATATGGGTGATTCTCAAAATAGGGGACAATTTCAAAAGTGAAATCTTAAAAAAAATTACTGTTAGCAAAATTTCTGAAAAAAAAAGGTGTTGTTAATATAGTATTAGGTATACTTTATATGTAGTCAGCAGAGCTAAATATTTAATAATTAACTTTAAAAAAATAATTAGTATTTTTGAGCCATGCTAATGACAAAACAAATTGCATGGAATAAATATATTAAGAAATTTTTATTTTCATCCTGTTTAAATAATTTTTTCTATATTTATTAGCCTTCCTTATCAGCAAATGGTTTCCATTTTTACATATATACATATAAGGAGAATAAAAACATTACCAAAGAGCAAATTTTGTTTACATGAGCAACATTCTGACACTAACAATGTAAGAAGCTGTTTTAGTGATTTTCTGACAGATTTAATGCATATTTTAGGGATAATAAATGTAATACCTAAATTTATGTGTAAAATTAAACTTTATAAAAGATACAATATAAGCAATGGTTACATTTATGCACATAGGAGTCTCTAGCATGGGCAGAAAAACCATGCTAATGACACTGATATTTGTCCATGCTAATGACAAATTTTAATTTAAATAAGATTATGAGCCATAATATAATCACAATGAAATAGTCCTTTCTGGGGCTTTTTAAAACACAAAAGTTCTATGCAAATAAGTAAAATAAAAATTTTGGCTATAAAATAAACATGAAAATTATTATCCATTCTAATGACATACAATTGATGTACGCCCCTAATATTTAACTTCTATTCTTAAAATACAATACATGCTTCTATTTTCAGGCTGGGATAAAATGGCTACTTGTTGCCATGGAGAAACTTTATATTTTCAAACTATTGTCATACGTGAAAATGAAATTTTGATTAATAACCAGCTGTTCTAGTATGATCTTGTTTTGAAAATGGAATATGGAGGACAAACTTTAATTATTTTTTTATGTACTATAATTTTATTTTTAAAAAGAAATTTATTGGATAAATCCTCTCCTTGATTAATTTAAAGAAAGAATAACATTTGTTTTATTTTATAAACATGATATTAACTCTTGAAAAATGCTAGTATACACAAGGCACAGCTGCTGTGGACATCCATGCTAATGACATTTTGAACATTTATTCTGTTATTTTAAGGTGTTTTTAACTAAAGTGAGTAATTCTTGAGTGCAAATAATGAATAATTTTAAGACAAACATATCTAAATATAAAAACATGACAGAAAACCTCTCATTTTTTTTTTTGTATGCCGAAAGACATAAATTGTCTATTTTGAGAATCGCCCATATATTTTTTTTGTGTGTGTTCTCTTCTTAAAGCATTCTTTTTTTTCTTAGTACTCATAATATTTCTAAAATTTATGCTAAATTTTACGTGAAGTAATGAAGTGTTAAAATTTCTCCTAATCTGTCCTCTTTTAACACAAAATATTAAATTAAGAATATATTCTAAAAATATTTCGACAACTGTGGGGGGGGGGAGATACAAAAAAGACCATCCTTTAAGAAGAGAAAGCAGAAGCAGGGTTCATACTCATCAAGGGAATGGATTCCTGGGAAAATCAGGGGACAGTACAAAAAATTTCTGAAACCTGGAAAAAAACTGCCAAAATAACTGCCTACTCTGAGAAATTGAGAGTAATTGTTACTGTTCTCATGGTTTATGAAGTTAAATCTGTCAACTCTATTTAGTCACTACACACACCTCCTAACATTATAAAGTTTGACATAATTAAAACCACATTTGTAATTAATATTGGCACTTGTAGCCTTCATATTATTCAAAATGCTTTAAAGATTTACTAAAATCATTAAGTAGAAATGAAATTATTTCAGCAAACTTCCAAATTTTTAAGGACGCAGTCCCACAAGGCATGCAAACTTAATCTCTGTTTTGCATAAATTAATGTTTTCCTTTTAAAATTCTGTTCATGTTGTTTATTTAAATGATTTAAGTTTTATTTTTCAAATTACCTTGTTTTTATTTTATTTCGAGGAGATTGGTGTTTCAAGATACTGGTTTAAAAAATTTTATTAATTGCTGATATGGGAAAATTGTACATCCTGGAAAATAAATACATCAGGGTATTCTCAGGAGATTTTTTTTCTTGGAAAATGAGTATGAACCCTGAGAAGACAAAAAAAAAAGTAATTCTGTTAGGGATTATTAAATAGACTGAATTAACATTACTGAGGGGAATTCAGAAAGTGGGTGATGTGCAACTTTAAAGGAAACTTTTTAAACTAACATGTCAAACTTATTTTCACTTAAAACTGATATAAAAAATTCAACATTAGTTTCAAGCTAATATTTCATAACAAAATTAACAGTAAGTCATAAATAAAATGATATGAATAAAACGACAGATATAAGTTATTTAATTGGACTACATGCTTAAAATAATCTGAATAAAAATGATTGTTGTCCTATAACAAAATCTTTAATTTCTTCGGTTTATTAACCTGTGAGGGTACAGCATCATATTTCGAAAAGTATATTTGAATAAATTTTGTAACCTTATTTGAATACATTATTAAAATTTTGCAAAATTCTTTTTGATGTTAGTGATCATTCTAAAAATGTGTAAAATATTTATTCAACTTGTCACTTTTCTGGTATTAACATTTGTAATTAATATTGGCACTTGTAGCCTTCATATTATTCAAAATGCTTTAAAAAGAGATACTAAAATCAGTTGTAGCTGCTAGGGATGCACCGAATAGTGATTTTGACCGAAAGCCGAATATTCGGCCGACAGATAACCGAATACCGAATATTCGGCTAGCCGAATAGTAATTGTTGGGCCGAATACCGAATATTCGGCTTTCCAAATACTTTTTATATTTCAGAATTTATTTAAAGGTGTTAAAATGTTACTTTTTAAGAGTTTTACATAATATTTAATAAAAGAAATTTACATTTTGATAAACAAGATCTTTTTATAAGGACATTTAGTATTGAAAAAAATCTGCCTTGAGTTATTTCATAAGCGCAATTATGAAACTTTAATTAATAAAATTTTCTACGAATCAAAACAAACATCTTAAAATCAAATAATGAAAAAATGGCCGAAAATTTTTTTACAACCTGATATTCTCCTTTTTAAATAACTCAAGGCAGATTTTTTTCAATATAAAGTACAAATACTTTCAACTTAATTCTGAATAAAAGCATGTTTGGCTCATAGTTCTTTTCTTATGAATGGTGGTATTTTCCACCCTTCCCATCATATCATATTTTGCAGATATCAAAGCATGCGAGTTGAAATTGTTATCTTATTCATTGTTAATGTAATAAACGAACACACAAGTTTGACCCAGAGTGAGATGAAATACAATGTACTTATGACTCAATAAGATGATTATGGTTTCATGAACAAAAATTGTCTGCCTTGATAGCTAATGCTAATCTCAAAAGTTTTTCTTTTTTTTCTTTTAAAGGACTTTTATTTGGGGAAAAGCAAGAAACAGATTATTTACTAAACAAAATTTAGAAACTTGTATCCGCACATAATTTATTCTTAAGGAGAATCCTAATAAATCACCATTTTAATCCTTCTCATGGTTAATTTTCTTAAGTTATACTTTACAAACAGCAAATAAATAATGTAAAAACATTCTGTTTTATTTAAATATGATTTTGTTTCTAATTATTTTAAATATAAATATTATATATTTAAATTGACAGTTAAATGTAGAAATAATGAAAAGTTTTTAAAAGTTTTAAGTATTGGATTCGGCCGAATACTTTGATATTCGGCCATACCGAATATTCGGCAGGCCGAATAGTTTCATATTCGGCTCAACCAAATAGTTTAATATTTGGCCTAACCGAATATTTGATAATATGGCCGAATACCGAATAGACACCGAATATTCGGTGCATCCCTAGTAGCTGCATTATGAATTACCGCTAACTTGAAAGAATCCTCCGATGTATTTTAAAAAAAAAAATTGTCACAAGTTTATCTATACCTCTAAAAAAACCTGTCTCAACACAAGCAAAATTAAGCTAGAACTTGGACTAGATTATAGGTGGAGATTTGTGCTCGCCATGTGGCAATGAAATTTTTTGATGTGGCCGCTAACTTTCTGTATATCTAAGTTCCAGGCCCTTTACTGCATGAGCAAATTGGGACTTTGTTAATGGGCACCAGACCTTTAAGGGGCCTCCAAATCCATATGTTAAATTATGAAATATTTATTTCCTTTTTATCAATTCTAATTCTTTCATATGTTAAAGTTATTAAATTCATCTTAAAGTAAAATAACAAATTGCTAACGTTATGTAAAATTTTTGTTCTGTATTAAAGAAGAAAGAAAAGGTGTACTTTTATTAAAGTATTTAATTTAGAATTGATGGAGCTAAGAATTTTCTTCTATTTATATCAAAGATTTGTGCATTACTACACATACATATATGTATGATCATCAGTTCTATTTGAATAATGTTGCAATGATTTGAAAGGGGCTCCCTAATTTATCTTTGCCTAGGGTGCCAATTAGGCATAATCGGGACCTGTTAAGTTGAGATTGTTACAACTGTTTTCCAAATATTCCCCACTGTCCTGAATGTTTAGTTTATATAGTGTTCATTCTAGGCCATGTTTGAAGGGTGCAGCACCCTGCCCTTTTTCAAATTTACAAAATGCATCCTGCCCTTTTTAAAAATAGTATAATGCATTACTGGTACCAGAAGATTGAATTAAATGAAGATTAATGCACCCAGAAATTCTTAATATTTTCTTTATTCTGTAGTATTTCAAAATTTGTGTGCCCAAAAATGACAAACTATTCAATCATGTTTAAATTTAATTGTACAGTAGACTCCCTTAAATCCGCACAGCTTGGGACCAGAGGTTTTGTGGATTTCTGGTCATTCCTTTGTTTACATTTTTTTTAAAGTAATTTGAATATAATTCATAATGAAATCAAAAGTATAATGAATGCTTACAATATGCTAAAATATTAAAATAAGTAATAAACTAAAATAATAAAAAAATAGTTTTTAAAATGGTAAAAATACTAAAAGCAAAGGTCAAATTAATAATCAATAATGTACAATTAAATATTCATTATAGAGATGAAATGTGTTTTTCCTAAATTATTCAATGAATCTAGTAGCCTCATAAAGGTACATTACTAATTCACATCAAGATCATAAAATAATGAAGCTTTATTTCAGGTTTAGCTAGGGATGGGACGGATATTCGGCCACTATTCGGTATTCGGCCTATTCGGCCCTTTTGCCGAATATTCGGTTGGCCGAATATTGAAGGCTTGTTGACCGAATACTTCGGCCGAATATTTAGAGATAACTCGCCGAATATTGCTGAAATCTCGCCGAATAGTGAAAGATATCTTGCCAAATAAATTTAAGATTTGAAGAATTTCATTTCTTGCAACTTTTTTTCCCTCTTATCCAAATTGGTTACTTCATTTATGAAGTCATTCTCATTCTTACTTGCAAAACATACAGTTATTCAGATACTAAAAAATATACAGCCTTTCTGTATTGCCTATAAACAGGGGTCGATTTAGAAAAAGAAAGTTGCATAGTAGTAACTGCTATTCAAAGTCAATTTTGAATAGCAGTTAGACACTTTTGTATAGCAAGTAAAAAATAGCTAACGTAATTTTAAAATCTTGAAAATTTACAATTTTTTTTTTTAAAGCAATATAAAGTTAAAGGATCGTAACAGTGAGTGTTCATTTTAAAACCACTACAACACGCACATCAAACTTCTATGAGCAGGGGTCTATCCAGGTTTTTTTTCCAGGGTCCTATTTTTGTGAATTTATTTGGTAATTTTGTGAATTATTTTCATTTTTGTGAAAAAAGTAATTTTACAAAGCACTAGGGTACTTTTCGGGTACCTGGATCACTAAAAAGTACCAAGGTAAGTTGACTCATTTAATTCTAGCCTATAAAAGATGTATTTTGCAAAAATATATACATATATTTTTTATTACTAATGTTTTTTAGATATATGAATATATTACACTATGTAATACATCATCTGTTTAGTATAAATAAAACAATATGTATGTATGATTAGTAACAGAAAGATTTTAAGTTTTTTGCAAGTGAAAGCGTGATCGATGCATAATTCACAGCTTATATTGTAATAAGATAGTATAATTATAATGCAAAGATTAAAATCACAGGTCTTATAAGTATAAAAATAAGAATTCCACTTACCAATGATTTTGAAATGCTATTAGTGTGAAATTCAGAGCCATCAAACAAAACAATAGAAAGTAATCTAGTTCCAGAACTAGATCTTTTTTTTTTTTTTAATATCAAGTTCAAAAAGAAATGATTTTCTCTTTTAATAGCAAATCAGTAGAATAGCAGATTTAATTGTTCAGTTTTTTTAAATGCAAAATTACTTTATCAATTTGAAACATAAGATAATTTGAACATGCAGAAAATCACATTTTTTTAATAACTAATTTTATTTATCAGGTTAATTTAGTTTTAACTACATCTCACTGAAGAAAAATGTAAGTAAAATATTTCAAAATTTCATTTTCCTTTGTATTTTCTGTGTTTTATACATTTTAAGAAGATAGAAAAAATATTTTTCATAAAAAATTAAAAAAGTGAAAAAAAAATTTACTGCATATATAAAAAGAAATTTTTTTTGCAATTGATTAAAAGATAAAGGAAGGAATCATTTGGACATTTTTTATTGGTCCTTTATAATTTTATACGCCTGTTGCCAGACTGTTTAAAAATATTAATAATTTCCCCACATTCTTTATCGGATAATTTTTGTGGTCCATTTAAAATAATTCTCAAATGTCTATCAAGTGTTGTTTGCTTTAAACGAGTTCTTAAGTCTGTACAAACAAGATTCATTCGTGAAAAAAGTCTTTCAACAGAAGCTGTAGAAGAAGGAATTATTGTAGATAGGGCCAGCAGCTTCATTAAATTCGGAAAGGTGCTTGAGGCATCTCTACTTATAATTTTCATGGCTTCAATGGGAGATATTTTTTTTTCAATAACTTGTTTTGCCTGGTCCTTTTTGTCTTGTTTTAAAAGTGATTTTGCTTCTGTTGCCTTTTCCAAATCAAAAGTTATTTTTGCAAGGGATATTTCTTTTTCAAACTCTGGAATTTCTTTAAGGGCAGCTTCAGCATCAATCACAGGAGGTGATGTATTGAATGTATTTTGAAATTCATTTCTTTGCTCATGTCCATAAAAGGATAATAATACAGATAAACATGTTTTATCTGAATCATTTTTTGATGCTAGGTTTAAATCTAATGAGCTAAATAAATCAAAAGCACCTAAAACATCACTGTCAGTTTTAAATGCATTTTGCATTTCTTCTTTAAAATCATTTATAAATGGTTTAACAAAACTTGTTTTGAAATCTTCTATGGCTTCATTAGAATTTAATTTTTGTTTTTTCTTGTTCTTCCTTGTTTTCAAAGATAATTCTGTATGTTCTTTTGCAAATTCCAGGAGAACACTACTTTTTTGAAAATTCTCACCAGCATCTAAATTTGTGGTATATTCATTGACATCATGAAGAGTAACCAATACTTTATTGCAAATATCACCAAACATAATATTAGGGCTTTGAAGCCATAAATTTAACTTGTTGACGATTTTTAAAAAGTCTGCTAAAAAGAGAAGGCAAAACAAGTTTTCAGGATCTAAAAGTGCTTCTCTTATTCCTTTGATTTCAGGTTCTTTTGTTTTATAGAATATAGTATCTAAAGCTTCAACAAGAGGTTGATACCTATCAACAATCCGTTTACAAGCTAACCCATGCGAAAGCCATCTAGTTACAGATACTTTAAGAATTTTTAGTATATCTGCAGAATAAACATCTTTTTGTATATCTGTAAATACCTGGTTTTTTGCAGGACTATAATGGAAAAGTTTCCACAAGCTGACAAGTAAAGCATCAACAGCTTGCAAAAGATTATACTTCTTTAATAGATGTGCAAATACTAATGCCAGCCTGTGGTTTCTACAATTTATGTAGAGGGAATGAGGAGACAGGTGTCTCATCTGTCTTTGCACACCAGAAATCTCCCCACTCATAACATTTGCCCCATCCAATGCCAAGAAAAGACAGTTAGTCATCTTAATGTTTTTTGCTAAAAGAAAACCTTTGATTGCAGATGTAATCGATTCTGCATTTGCTGTAGTTAAATTTATTATGCCTAGATAATCCTCCTTAATTTCGGCAAGTCCAGGAATCTTATACCTTGCAACTAAGCCTAACTGCTCTCTTTGAGCTTCATCTGTGGATTCATCTGCTAATAGAGCAAAATTTTCGCTTAACTGCAATGAAGTTATAGTTTTTTCTTCCAGAAAGATAGAGATTGCTTCGGTCAAATTTTGTACTGAAATGGTTGATAAATAAGTAGCATTTTTTCCACACGAATTTAGATATAATTCAATATCTTTGTCACCAAGGTCCTGACCAATGAAATTTACTAATGATGAGAAATTTTCAGATACTGCCCACTGCTTTTTAATCATAAAATAGAGGATTTTTATATATTTAGTCATTAAAATCTGATTGGCTTCTCTTTCCTTTTGAGTTGCAGCTTGAGCTCCTTCTTCTATACTTTCAGAAACAGGCTTGCTGATTTTAGATGCAGCAACTGCTTGATTATGCCTTGAGCTCTCTTCATGTCTGGTAATACATCTGGATGGATGATCACCAAGACACACAGCCTGATCAATCCAAGGCCCCTTTGTGAAAGAAATTGAACACCATTTGCATAAAAATCCTTCACCTGAAAAGCTGTAATAAATCCAGTTATTCAGTTTTTCATATTTTTGGATATTTAATGGGTTTTGTTGCTTTTTATGAGAGCTTTCTTCCTTTTTCAAAGTTTGGGCACTTGATTTTTCGATTTTTGTGCAATTACTTTTAAGAGGAGATATTTCGTTTTTTTCAAAAAAATCTTCACTTTCATCGCAAGCAACAGCAGATATTTCATGGTCTTTAAAATTATTTTCTTTTAAAGGCGATTTTTCTTTACGAAAATTAGCATCGGTGGATGGCGAACTAAGATTTTCTAGCTTGGCACGTGGAGAAGAATTTTCGTTAACTACGTGAACATTAGCATCTGAATCGTCTTTTTTAGATGAGTTTCCAATCGAGATTTCTTTTACAGTACTCCCTTGACTGTTAAGCGAAAAATATTCTGAAATTTTAGCACAGCCCTGAGCATCCGACAGTCGTATTTTCTTAACGTAATAGTCCGCATTTCGAGAATATCCTCCGGTGGAGGGACGTCCACGCTTCATACTGCAGGAAATGTAGCAGAATTGTTTAAAATTATGCAGAATAAGATTAAATTTAACAGCGTTGCGAAATAAAAATTAAAACGATTTATATACGATAGCGTGCTATATACTACTTCCATGTGATCGCGATAACTTGCAACAAAAATCAAAACAAAGCAGATTATCCCGGTGTTGCCAAACTAGCAAACGAAAGAAACATCCTATCCAGCGTAAATTACGATCTACGGCGAAAAAGAGGTTTGTTTCTTATTCCCTGAACGCACCTGCTTTTTTATGACGTCATATGTTAGCCAATCAACGCCGATTCCAAATAAAGGTCTGTTGGAGGAAGAGTGGAAAGCCCGATATCTGTGTGTTTACGTTCAGATGAACGATAAAATCGACCAAAAAAAAAGCTAGATTTTCGTTGAATTTTACACTTACCACAGACATGTTATTCACACATTTGTTTTTATTTTTTGTGAAGAATCCGTTTTTATAAAATTTATTTTTGTGAAGAGTCCGTTTTCGTAAAATTTATTTTTGTGAAGAGTCCGTTTTCAGAAATTTATTTTTGTGAAGAGTCCGTTAACGGACTCAGTTTTTCCCCTGGATAGATCCCTGATGAGCAAATGCCGTGATTAGCGAGTAACAGTGATTCAGTAATCAATCGCAGCGTCTGGGCGGGAACAAATCATGTGTTTACTGGAGGCATGTTCAGCACAACTTACTGGTAACTTATCGGTCACTTACCGATTGTAGACAAGTATGAAACAAAAATTAAGTCGAAGTGTGACGTCAGCTACAATTCAACAGGATAATTTTCATTGGTGCCACAATTCGCTTTCGTACTGCCCTACAGTCGGTCTGTAACATTGGTTACTTTGGTAAGTTGCGCTGAACACGCCCTGGGAAAACTGCGCCCAGCAATGCCGTCTCGCTGTACTTCCATTGTAAATAAATACTTGGGGAGAATGAAAACACAACGTGTGTCGTGTAAATTTTAACTTTAAGTGTACATGACATAACAAAGGGTGTGGGAAATATGCATCGCAATGATTGCGATTTAATGCATTTCTTGGATCGCATTTTAGTTAAATTTGAATCGCAAATTGCAATGCGATGCTGCTTAAATCGAAACCTGCCTATAAAGATTGGTGATATTTTAGAAAATGCTGCCCAAGTTGGAAATTTAATTGTACAGGGAATGTCTTCATTAAAGAATGATATGTAACAATTCAAGATATAAAAACACTTATCGAAAAAAAAAAAAAACAAGAAACACTACCTTATTTTAAAACACTAGAATATTTATTAATGTCTGCAAATTCCATGCACATGTAAAAAAGGCTCTTATGAAATTCATAACTTATTTTCTATGAAGTGAGAAATGAAAAGATTCATTCACTGGGTGTATTAACGAAGATTCATTTTCAAAATTAAATATCAAATATTACTATTCCAAATACAACAATACATCTGAAAACAGAACTGGTGTCAAACTAGATACACATTAGATGACACAACTTGCTTTATGAAGATGGTTTTATAAATATTTAAACATAAATTCTAAATGCTGAACAAAATAATATTTTTATTTTATGGTTTTCACTTTTAAATAATTATTTGTATAATTACTGGCTTAAATATGTAACATTATTATGTATATATTTTTAATTTACATCTTCCTTCATTCATGTTGTTATCACTTTCTGTTTATCCTTTTAATGCTTGTTGAATAAGTGGAATATTGTATGTGCCAATTCAAATGTCAAAGATTTTGTTAACATATGCATTCTGCTTTAAGCATACCCTTTTGCTTTAACGTAATTTGTAATTTAAAGATTGACAACTGATTTCCAAATTGTCTCATTCTTACGAATTTGCTTATTATTAGGGACACAAACTCTTAATGATCAAATTTACTTCATTAAAGTTTACTTTAGAAAATATTTCATTGTGAATTCTGAGAGAGAGAGATTAAGAATGTTATTAATTTTGGATGCAAGAAAAGATAAAAGTATCATTTGATAGTAAAAGTGAAATACATTGTTCCTTTTTTAATGGAAATATTTTACCATCCTGACTTACTGAAAATCAGTTTGATGTACATTAAGATAAAAGAATATAATGCAATTTCATAATTTTGTGTGTTAAAATAAGTGTTTCAAATTTAAGAATACATTTAAAAGCACATTTAAGAGTAATAATTATTAATGGGTGCCTTTTTTTAAAATTATATATAATAAAAATTTTTTTTTCTTTATTGAGAAAAAAAGTTAGTATTCGGCCGCCGAATATTCGGTATTTGGCCGAATATTCGGTATTCAGCCAAATCACTATTCGTCCCATCCCTAGGTTTAGCCAGACTTAATATCTAAAAAAGCTTGATTAATTCATAAATATATTTGGTAAGATTGTGATTATCAATAATATCAGCAATATCTTTATTTTTTCAGAAATAAATTATTCTTTCTTCATGAAAAAACATGAATTCAATAACCTTAACAAAAATTACAAATTTTAAAAAATGGAATTGATGTAAAACTAAAAAAGTCAAATTTTGCACCTACATCTGAACTGAATGTTTCATTGTTTACATCCATAAAATATGTGCAGATTTTAGAGAGTTGTGGATTTTAGGAGTGCGGATTTGAGGGAGTCCACTGTATTTTTAATTTTTATGTCATAAAATTATTCAAAATTAATGTTACTTCATTTATCATACTTAAAAATGTTTTCCTGCTTTTATTCCCCCCTTCTGAAGGCAATAATTGTTTTTTTTTTTTTTCCAAATTGCTCTTTTCAAAATTAACCTACTGACCAGTTGCTACTAAGTAAAATTCCTTACTTTCATCTTTAATTCAGTCTTCTGAATTAATTAGCTTGGTGTAGTCTTACTACTTGACCAAACCGCATACTTAAAAATTTCACGTTTTCAAAAACTTTACATCTTCTCCCATTTACTTCTAACTGTCAATTTATGATGATATTCAGAATCATAATTAAATAATCCCCCCCCCCCCCCGAAAAAAAAATTCTGTTACTTGCTATTTTTAAAGTTATTTTTAAAGCATGAGAAAATTAGCCATTAATAGGGATTTTCATAGAGGAAGTCATAAGGAGTTAATCTTTTGAAATAATTCCTAATCATTGGGTGTTTAAATAGATCTGTTTCATAAAAAAGGGTGTTTCTAAACAGAAAACATTCAGTTTTAATGATAGGCATAAAGACGCATCTAAAAATCCAGGAAATCAAAATCACAGTCCACTTTCACTCATATATTGTATCTCATTTCATTCATATCAAACTGGGAGTTATGTTTGCTACTGTAACAATGGAAATTGTCACTATTCATATCTTAAATAACTATATGCTAGATATCTCTAATGTGCATTCAGAATGCAGTTGACAATATTTATACTGTGTCACTGGTTAAAATTCAATCAGTTTCTAGCATCACATTTAATAAAAGTAAAATTTGTGTAAAAAAAAATCTCGCCAAAATTTCTTACTGTTGGTAAAGTTGTGAACCAAACTTTAGTTTCAGCTTGTAGTTACTACCTTACCAAATATTTTTATTATTGAACTTATTGTAATTTTGGTGTAATAAATTGATTGAGATATTGTTTGTTAAAAGATTTTAAGAACAACCAATATGTTTGCAATCTTTAAAAATGATTGCACACTCCAGATACTGATCTAGGATGTATTTAAAAATTTCCTTGCTAAAACAGAGGGTGTAAAAAAGTTATTCTTGCTGAGTTGCCATCTGTCCAATTCCAATAGATTATATTTATTTCTTTGTACTTTAGTCAATTTTGACTATCTTCAACTTAAATAAATCTGAGTGGATTCTTTTTTTTTTGTTTAAAATTTACTTATAAAAAGTCTGTTTATAAAATTGTGTATTCCTGTATTAAATGTTATGTAAAATTGTTTTCAAATTTTACATTTTAATGCCTTTTAACTTTGAAATATAAAAGTATTCAGTATTAGGCCAAATAGTTACTGTTCAGCTGGCCATATATTTGGTATTTAGCCTAACTATTACAATTTGCCTGGCCAAATATTTGGTATTCAGTTTGCCTGTTGACAGAGTATGTGACATTCTGCCAAAATCAATCTTCAGTTCATTCCTATATAACATACATTTAAAACCTTATTAATAAAGGTATGATCATCTTAAATTGTCTATTTCTCTACTACAGTAAAAATATACCTGAAGCACAAGAAAAAGAACGTTAGAAGGCAGTATCAAAGAAAGATTGCAGTTTTGTTAATTTAACATATTTTTGCTTTATTCAAATAACTACCACTATTTCCAGTTAGTAATTTTCGCTTTAATATGTTATTAAACAGGGATCAATCCAACCAAAATTTGGAGCCTACATAGGGCCCTTTCACAAATCTATTTAATAAGAGACCCCTTCACAAAAATGAACTTAATAAAACAGGCCCCTTTTGCACAATTATTTTTAATACTAGCAAAAGCCATGCTTTGTTTGGATTTGCAGAGCCTAATTTCATAAGATAAATATTTGAAAGTAACAATTTTCTAAAAGGCTGTGATTCACAATATTGGATACAAATGAAAATTCATTGAATGGTTCAGATTTTGCTCAAACTTTACCAGATGTCACCAAAGTAGAGCACAAAATCAGTTTTATTTTACCTCAACTTGCAAAAGTTTTTCTAAAAATACTAATGAGTATATATTCTAATACAGTAGACTCCCTCAAATACGCACAGCTTGGGACCAGAGGTTTTGCAGATTTTAGAATTTTGCAGATTTCTGGTCATTGCTTTGTTTACATTTTTTAAACAGTAATTTGAACATAATTAATAACCCAATTGAACATATAATGAATGTTTACAATATAATAAATGTAATAAATAATGTAATAAACTAAAATTATAAAAATTTAGATAATTTTTTAAATAATTAAAATATTAAAAGGAAAGATCAAGTTAATAATCAATAATGTATGGTTAAATATTCATTATAAAGATTAAGTATATTTTTCTTAAATTATTCAATGAGACTTTCCTCATAAAAATACATTACTAATTCACATCAAAATCATAATATGAGGAAGTTTAAGGTTTAGCCAGACTTATTAACCAAAAAAGTTTGATTAATAAATAAATATGTTTGGTTAGAAGATTGTGATTACCAGTGATATCAGCAATATCTTGATTTTTTTTAGAAATAAATTTATTCTTTCTTCATGAAAAAACATGAATTCAGTAATATTAAAAAAAATTACAAATAAAAAAATAAATAGAATTGATATAAAGCTAAAAATGTCAAATTTTGTCCCTATATCTAAATTGAATAATTCGTTGTTTACATCTGTAAATTATGTGCAGATTTTAGAGAGTTGCGGATTTGAGGGAGTCTACTGTATTTAATGTATTCCTGCTTAGATCTTCTTACTCTTGCAAAATTTTATAATTTGATTCAAATGAAATTTGAAAGCATTTGTATTAACTTGTATTTTACTTATTGACAAAGATAAGTTTAATCTTCCTAAAAAGGTGCTTGATTATTTGTATTATATAAAACTAAATTGTATTTAAGTACTTTATTATGCTTGTTTATATCATAAATTTATTTTTAAATAACTTCAAAGAAAAACAGATTTAAATAGATTTTTTTTTTTTAAATCAGTTGATTTAAATTGTTATTTAAATCATCAACCCTGATGGTTAAAAATGAAGGTAATTCTTGGATTCAATGCTTAAAAATACATAAAAATAAATTATCAAAAGTTAAAATCTTCGTTTCAGAATTTCACTTTTTATCTTTTGACATGTTCAATTTGCATGAGCATGATGGTTAAAAAATGGTCAATTTAAGGATTCAGCCTCATTAAAAAATTCATAAAACTAATTTTGTCAAATGTTAAAAACCATCGCAGGTTTATATTATCTGCAAGGAATGCAACAATGGATTCTCCATTTCACTTGCAAATGTGTATTATCTCCTCATATGTGTAGTCTTAGAAAATACATGGGATAATCATAATTGTTTCGTCGATTTTCCAAGTACAAAATGGTCAATATAAATGAAAGTTGATTCTGCATATTACAATTAGTGGAAAATCTAAATTAGTGAAAATATTTTCATGAAATCTTATAACAACATTTAAAATATGCTGTGTTGAATTTAATAAATATTTTTCTTGCTAATTGTAATTAATACTTTTCTTTTTTCCAGATCATAAGACAAAAATGGCAATTGTTTTTTCTTAATTGTGGTCCAATGGCCTGATGCTGTTGCTTGAATGAAGTGTGGAAGGCTGCCTTATTGACTGTTCTACTGCTCACTCAAAAAGAAAACAAAAGATAATGTATACATAAATGGTGTTCTTGTGCAATATAGATAAATTACCAATATGCCTTGTATCTCAAGTAATTGAGATACAGCTGGAAGAGCACAAAATTTCCCACTAACCTAATATTGAGCAGGAGACTACTTATCCTTCAAACGAAAAAGGGAAAGAAAAAAGAAAAAAAAAATTAACTGCATCTTTCTGTGATTAACGAATGCTAAAAACATGTAATTTATACATCCAAGCATTACTTAATGTAATCCTTTGGTTTGTTTTTAAATAAATGTGCAATTATTTCAGGTCAGTTTGTTCCCCCATCCCCATTTTGTGTGACACATCCAGTAATTCAGTTTTTCTCAAACTGTAAAGTGGTACTCTCTTGGGGGCATTCTGGGTGGCCAAACCAATAATAGTCAGAGATAAGGCAATCCATATCAATTTGTTACAGTAAAACAATGTCACATGTGCGTTGAATGTGATTATGTATATGATTGTATTATAGTAAATCAGAAATCTAAAGTTTTAATAATTTCTGCTCACAGTTGAGAGGGAAAGATGTCCCTATGTTGCTTTAATCCAAAGAATTGTGTAAAAAAGAAAATCTAGTTTTATTTTAAAGAAAAAATATGTACAAGAGTACAAGCTACTGAAGTTTGAGAAATTTTTGTCATGTATGAAAGAGAATCAAAGGATTGCACATACCATTGATTTTTTTTGTTATGGCAATATCTTTTAGCTTTACTGACAACAATTTAGTTTAACTTATGCTTTTTTTTTTTTTTTTTGTATCATATTAAGATGTGTAGAGTAATTTTGTATGTTTGTATATTTTAGCCCTTTATATGACATCGAGAGTATTTAGTCAATGTATTGAATTGTGAATGATGTACTAAAACGTCTTTTTATCTTATAATCCTAACTTATGAATACTTTCACAGTCACAATGTAACTACAGTTTTGTAATTGTACAGACAAATAAATTTTTAAGAATATTCAAGTATATTGTTGTTGTTATTTTTATTAAATTCGTTTTCATTTATTGTAACTTAGACTCTTATTCACTAAGACTACATTTAGTCCTTTGCAGCGCATATTTTTTTCCCCCTAAAATAAACTCGACTGTCCAGTTATCCTGGCAACATAATAAAGTCAAGACTAGTTCTAGAGTTTTTATTGTGCAAGTCAGATAGTAGTAAAAACATTTTTTGCATAAGGATAATGAATGTATAGTTTTAATTCAACGTGAACAATTGCAGCACCATTGGTGCTAAAGCAGCTCATAAATGCCACAAGTTATATTTCACATTTTAAAAATGCAAGTGTAAAAACTTAACGGATAGAGTGCATATCTAAAAGTGAACAATTAACTATAAACAAGATACAGGCAAGAAAAAAACAGTCAGTTCTCATCAGAGGGAGGACAGACGAGTCTAACCCCACCCCCCTTTTTTCAAAAAGTTTAGATTGTTTCAGGTTTCTAAACGCTTTGCCAAACCTGCATTCAAAAATAATATATAATAGCAAAAATGCCAGTTTTTTAATAAGCAAAGCAAACTAAAAACGATTTAATAAACAAAAAATATTTAAACACAACAAAAATAAAATTAAAATAACCTTTATAATATAAAGAAGTCTATTATGATTTTAAAATTATCAAATAAAATGAATGCAGCATCTGCCAGGTTTCCTCCCTTACCTAAAAAAAATGCATCCTAAGGAATCCATAAAAGTTATGCATCACTGAACACTGTTTAAAATCGCTTTAAAATGAAAATATATATTTTCATATATTAATTGGAAACATTTATTGTATTAAAATTTGCCTGTTGGTCTGTATCTTACAGCTATTCTCTCTTCTGCTACATCTTGGAGTATAGAATGTTGGGTGATCAAAATTCAACATCAATTATTTGCATGGATGTGGAAGTATCATTTAATGTCTCCAAAAAAAAAAGTTTCAGAGATTTTTTTTTTTTCATAATTTTTAATGGCATTTCTGTGACATCTAAACTCCATTTTAGTAGAGAAAATGCAAATTTTTTTCTTTTTTGATGTCATTTTTTATTATTATAAAAATCGAAATTTAGAATTATCTTTTATTTGAATAGATGCTAAAACACTATTGTGATTAAAGTGTGGGAAAATTATCTCGCCAGTTAGCATCTAGAAAATTAATTTCGTAATTCTTTGGAGTTTTGTTCGATTAAAATTTGTCGTAAAGTTGCAAAAAAATGTAATGTTTGAGTGACATTTTAAACCATTAATTTTATTAGTGCTCATTCTACACTGGTGTCCAAAAGTAAAGCATAATTGGTAATTAATTATTTTTAAGTAATGAAAGAAAATATGAATCGGAATGTGCTGAAACTCCAGGTGTGTAAACAAAATAGTACGCGTCACATATTTTCGCGAAGAGTTTTCCCCGAAATTGAACAGGGGACCGTCAACAAATTGAAAAAGAACGAAGATCTTTTGGATAACCCTGTCAAAACTAATGTAGCAAAAGCGTTCAAACTGCACATTATGATTAATTGGCTTATTGTAATGTACTGTGTTAATTTTTACAAGGATAGCATGTATACTCGTAGAGAAATTAAGGTTTTTATAAAAACAGTCCTAAGTTTTTTGCTTATAATTTGCAGAGTTCTTAATATAAAATAATGTTCTTTTTTGAAAAAATGACAAACATCATTGTACACAATACCCTGTCATCAGAATTAAAAAATAATAAAAATTGTATGACAAATGAGCAGGTTTACTAAATTTTTTACTGTGCATGCGTGAACGCTATTAAAATTTCATTTGCATATATTAGTTAAATGTATAGAGCAACTTTTGTGAAAGTCTCAAAAACATAGCTTAAAAATTCTGAAAATTATCGTTGATAGAATGAGATCAAAATCCTTTATTCCCTAAATGAAGCAAAAAGATGAGGGGCTGTATCCATATTCCATTGTTTAGTGCCTACACAATATTGCACGTACAACTATATTTAGGTAAAACCCCTGATTTTTTTGCTTCCTTTAGGAATAACGGATGTTGAGTTGATTCTATAGGCAACCATTTTCAGAATTTTCAAGCTATGTTTTTGAAACTTTTACAGAAGTTGCTCTATACATTTGGCTAACACAATATGCAAATGACATTTTGATATCGTTCGCGCATGCACAATGAAAAATTATTTACTAAACATACTCATTTTTCATACAATTTTTATTTTAAAATTCTGATGACAGGGTATTGTGTACAATGATGTTTGTCATATTTTCAGAAAAGAACATTTTATAATAAGAACTCTGCAAATTATAAGCATAAAACTTGGAAAAATTTAGGCCTGTTTTTATAAAAACCTTAATTTCTCTACGAGTGTACATGCTATCCCTATAAAAATAAACACAGTACATTACAATAAGTCAATTAATCATAATGTGCAGTTTGAACACTTTTGTTATATTAGTTTTGACAGGGTTATCCAAAAGATCTTCGTTCTTTTTCAATTTGTTGACGGTCCCCTGTTTGATTTGGGGAAAACTCTTCGTGAAAATATATGATGCGTACTATTTTGTTTACACACCTGGAGTTTCACCACATTTCGATTTATATTTCTTTCATTACTTAAAAATAATTACTTAACCCATTAACGCCCAGCGTCCTTTTTTGAGGACGGTTACAAAAACAGCAAGAATGCGGTTTTCCCCACCAGTAAAGAGGAAGATAAATATATACCTTATTTCACGAGACAGAATCCTCGATAAATTGAGATAAAAGTTAATTTGTTTTTAAAAGTGGTGGGAAATACAAAATTTAAATTTTATCGAAGAGAATAATTCGGGCGTTAATGGGTTAATTACCAATTATGCTTAACTTTTGGACACCATTGTAGGTCATTTTTGAAAGGTGCAGCACCCTGTCCTTTTTAAAAGTAGTAAAATGCACCACTAGTTTTACTCATAGATTTTTAGTACAAATTTTCTTTATTCCATAGTATTTATAAATTTGTGTGCCTCCAAATGATAGAATTTTCTCGTTACTTTAGAAAAAGGAACATGAAACTATTCAATCATGTTGTAATTTAATTGTATTTTTTATTTTTATATCATAAAATCGTTCGAAATTAATGTTACTTGATTTATCATACCTAAAATTTTACCGCTTTTTTCCCCCTTTAACTAAAGGGGACTTTTTACAAAAGTGCCCTTTTCTGCATCAGTAGTGCCGCCCCCACCCACCTTTTAATAGCATTATGCCCTTTTTTCTTTCTGGAGTGAACACTAATTTTATTTTATATATATGAAATACTTCTGTAATAAATTGACATAATTTTTTATTAAGATTGTTAAAATTGCCATTTCTTTTTATACCAGCTTCACAATTACAAGCCAATAGAAAAATCTTCAAAATATTAAATTATTTGATAACACATGTCATTGGGCATGGGTCATTATGGGTCAGTAATGTATCTTAAATTTAGAACAATTTACTTCAGTATAATTTTAGTTATATAACACCAAAAAATATTCGAATTTAAAGTTGACATGTTAATTTAATCTATGCAAAGATCATTTTGGATAATTAAAAATAATTTTATTTTCTGTAGTTTTTATTTTTCATGGTAATTTTCGTTTATTTTTCAGTAACGTCAGTTACTATAATAAGTATAACTGACAGAATTCAAGAAATAACATTTAAATTAGGTAATTTTCATCTAAACTGAGTTTTGGATAGATTTAAAATGTCAACTTTTTCATTTTTAATATTTTTATCTTATTAAAATTACTGAGGTGAAATTGTTCTGAATGTGATAAGAGCTACCCAGATTTGCACTTGATACTTAATATTTTATAAAATACGATTTTCCCCCGCCACACCACCTCCTTAAAAATTCAAAAGTCATTATCCTCTTCAGACCTGAGCATAAAATAATTCTACAAATATATATTTATTACTTTTGCATAATCGAAATGACACCATAGATGACAGTCAATTTTATGAAAGGAAAATGAGTATTTTAGGGGACTGGTAAACAAGGCTTACAAATCTATACTAATAAAAGAACAAAACTCTGTGTGTGTGTGTCTGCGATGGCTAGCGAAATCTACAGCGTGGGCGAGGCCCACATTTTTTTTTTTAGAGTAGCCCCAAATCTCTCCTAATGTACATGAGCTTCATAATTTCGAAATTCTAATTATTAATTGAATAATTAATTAAAATAGAGAGGTCACTCTCATAAAAAAAAATAATAATAATCTTTTTCCCAATTTTTCCCCTTTTGTTTGTTTACGTTGGTTGTATAAAAATTTTGCAGAAGTAATTAAGAAAGCAGAGGCAGAATTAAAGAAACCAATTTGAGATTTTGACCATGGAGGAATGAGATAGGTGGAGGTGAAGAAAGCCTCAAAAAAGGTTTACGATATGAAACCATTTATCGCTCAAATTTTAATGTTCCAAACAAAAGGACGTGGAAGGGATTTTGTATTATGAGACGAATTGAAAGAAATGAATTACAACTGAAGCATATTTTAAGAAGAAATAGCAAATTTTTAAAATGGTCTTTGTTCTATTATTATTTATTAAAATAAATGTTCGCTTTTAAAATAAAAGAACTTGGAAAATTAGCAATAATTAAATGTCAAATTAAAATGAAATAAGATATTGAAAACATTAGATACGAATTAAAAATTTTATTACTAAAAGTTTCCTTCTTTAATGTAATTTTAAATTAAAGTTCTTTATAACGTAGATGAAAAATGTTTGACTTAATAATTCCATGTAAATAAATATTTAAAATATGTGAAAATATTCTTTTAAAATCATGTATGAAAACTTAAGTAATAAATATTAATCTAAAATATAGATTTCTGACTGCAGACGATTTTAAGATATTAAGAAAAGAATGTTATATTTTCAAGCAAAACGTTAAAAGAATTTTCTATATTGATATTTAAAACACATATTATAAAATAATTAATAAATTCTTGCCGGTGAAGCGATAGATTAGTTCTTTTTAAAAAACAAGAGCAAAAAAAAAAAAAAAATACGGGTTTAAACCTTTTCAATTGATAGGCTTGGCAAAGCACGTGGTTTTTTTTTGGTACTTAAATGGACTTAATGTAGCGTTACATTTTTAGCATCACCTCCAGAGATAATACTTCCACTTTATTAATTTCTTTTTACTCTATGATTATGACATTTCAAAAGTGACTTTTTCCAAAGACCTTTAAAATTCATAAGCTGGCAAAATGTCAGTTTATCTTGGGATTTTTGAACACAGCTGTTGTACGCCAGATCGTTGGTACTTCGTACTTTAGAATGTATGTGTGGTTTGCTAAGTTACATTAAATATGCATACATATATGTATATACGAGGCTTTTTTAGCAGTTTTTTTAAATCATTGATTAAATTTGAATGAATTTTATTTAATTTAAAATTGTATTATGATTTTAATTTGTTTTTTAAACAAAAATGAAATGGCTGTTTGACGTACAATTGTTCGAATCGACAGACGATTCATATACAATAATAAATTATCAAATAGCAAAGTAAATTATACATCAAAAATAGTCACTAAAAGAATAGTAGCCATATATAATGTTTAGGCGTATTATGAGATAGGTGGAGGTGAGACGACATATCCCGATCCCAACCCGAAAATAAACAGACCATACTCCGATCCAAGCAGGACAAAAATTACATGAGCATAAACTCGACCCGAACCTAAAAATTCCAACTGAAAAAAATTATGGAATTTATATCTGACCCGAACCAAATCTGAATCCCACAAAAATATTCAAATGAAGCATAACCCAGTCCAAACAAGGAAATTAATGTTCGTATATATGTAACCCGACCCGTACCTAAAAATTTTCTTTGAAAAAACCCGAAAAATGACCAGAACGAAATCCGAAATCGATAAAAATATTTTAAAGAATAATAACCCGATAAGAATAAGACAAAATAATTTCCGTGAACATAAACCCGACTCGAATCTAAAAAATTCCATTTGAAAAAAGCCTGAAATTTTATGCAAACTACATCTGAATCCGATCAAATTATTCGAAAGAACCATAACTGGATTCTAAAAAGAGAAAACAATTTCCGTGAAATGAACCCGATCCGAACCTAAAAATTCCATTTGAAAAAAATACCTGAAATTTGAATCGAACCAAACATGAATCTGATAAAAAAATATTCCAAAGAACCGTAACCGGATTCAAACAAGACAAAAAATTTCCATGAACATGAACCCTATCCAAGCCTAAAAAATTTCTTTGAAAAAAATCTCAAAATCTGAACTGAACTAAATCTGAACCTGACAAAAATATTCCAGAAAAGCATATCCTTATTCGAACAATACAGAATAATTTCCGTGGGTGCGTAACACAACCTGAACCTAAAAATACTATTAAAAAATTCCGAAATCTGATTTGAACGATATCTGAACCCAAAACCGGATCCGAGCAAGACAAAATAATTTCCCTGGACATGAATCCGACCCGAACCTTAAAAATCAATTTAAAAAAGTACCTGAAATCTGAATCGAACCAAATCTGAATCCGACGAAAATGTTCCAAAGAACTATAACCTGATCCGAACAAGACAATATAATTTCCATGGACATAAACCCAATCCGAACCAAAAAAAAAAAATCCCGAAATCTGAACGAAACTTAATCTGAACCTGACAAAAATATTCCAATGAAGTAAAACCTCATTCGAACTAGGTAAAATAATTTCCATGGAAATAAAACCCGACCCGAACCTAAAAATCCCATTTGAAAAAGAAAAAAAAAAAAAAAAACCACGAAATCTGAATTGAACCGAATCTAAACTCAACAAAAATATTCCAAACAACCATAACCGGATCCGAAGAAGACAAAATAATTTCCATGGTCATGATTCAAATCCGAACCTAAAATTCGGATGTTCTAGAAAACATAATGCGCCCCGTGGTACTAGTGAAACTAAGTAGTTTTTAGCGCGTGGTGGTAAAGATATTTTGCTTATAGTTAGTGTTAAGTTAGAACTTGGTTACGGTTAGGTTGCAATTACGTTCCGGTGAGTCTTAGGTTATATTTAATTTCTGTCTAGGTTACAGTTAGGTTATGGTTAGATTATGGGTAGGTTATGAAAAGGTGACGGCCAGATTACATTTATGGTATATTTAGATTACAGTTAGGTTACTGTTAAGATGCAGCTAGGTTACAGACAAGTTATGATTACAATATAATTAGGTTACGGTTAGGATTTTGTTCACAGAATGAACATTGTGCATGTTTGATTAAAAATATACACTTATTTTTGTAAAATGGCTCTGAAATATAATACTACATATTAACCTTTTAGCTAATAATCGAGTATCGATTTCATTCACGGTATAGTCGGATTTAAGAGTGATATAATTAGTTTGAAATTCAGAATATTTCACTTGGGACATCTATGTGAAAAAAAGTATTTAGTTAAGTGACTTAACAGTAATTTTTAAGGATAA
The DNA here is from genome assembly GCA_964019185.1 of Maratus speculifer. Classification (NCBI taxonomy): domain Eukaryota; kingdom Metazoa; phylum Arthropoda; class Arachnida; order Araneae; family Salticidae; genus Maratus; species Maratus speculifer. Next base: position 399,002,005 of record OZ025292.1, read on the forward strand.
ATATCAACAAGCAATCGTTGGACACATATTCCCTCCCGTGTTTCGCATTGCAGTCATTTTGAGTGTTTTTGCAACTAAATCTTAGGTTGTTTTTTTTTAATCAATTTTTGACACAGTCAGGGGCCACGTATTTAATATAATGTATTTAGACATATTTCGAGTGAAAGATAAAATCATAGAAATTTCAAGTTCGTTTAACATTATTATTACGGACCCGGGCAACGCCGGGCGGGTCAGCTAGTATGGATATAAAAGTACTAATCTCCGTAAAACATTAGTTTAACTATCAGTAATATAAATTTACGCAATAACAAAAATAAGGTCTTGAAACAAGTAAATGATCAGCAAAACCTCAATTTTTTATTGTAAAATATTTAAGTTAAATAATCATGAACATTTCTTATTTAAAAACACTTGGCCACAATGTCTTGAAGGTATTTTCGAAACTCTGATGAAAATAACATTCATTTTATGAGGTAATATGGATGCAAGACCTTCAGTCTCAGGACTGATTTCAATATTGAAGATATTTTTGATTAACTCAAAATTCTACTTTATATACTTAAATAATAGCAGTTTTATTATCAAGAACATTTGATCACTTTCTTTTTATTGTAAGATATCAATTTTTAGCCATAATGCAAGGGTTAGAAATCTTCTAATCCTTTTCCATTTAATTATTTTTAATGCTCAGAAAAGATTTCAATCTTGACTTGGATGGACTTCTTCCACCCATGGGTAATATTCATCAGTGTTGAAATTTATTGGGGTTGTTTTAAAGCAAAAAAACATTCAGCTTTATAGAAGTAAAGTAAAAATGCAAAAAATTCGAACTGTTTAGTTTTTATGAGGAAAAGAATGGAGGTACACATTTGTGTACTTCAGGTCTGAAGAAGTTAAGGGATTGGGTTGCTATAATTATTCTCATTAGATCTCTATGCAATACATATATTTGCTTGTTACGATTATTTTTTTTTATCTGTTTTAGTATAAGGTTTCATGGGGCAACTGGGCCATGATTTTACAATAATACTCGAGTCTGACAATTCAGCTTCAAAAGGCTAATATTCATTTGAATTAGTCTGAACTTTTGTATATGTTCAGTTAGGTTTCCTCTGTCAGACAGTATAGTGTTCAAAATTGCATTTAACGTCTAAAATAAGTAAATATATACATATAATCTTTCCTCATGGGTCCAGTTGCCTCATTAAAAATTGAGCAAATGGGCCAGGAGGGTTTGTTCCCCACATTTTTTAAGTATGGTGTATCAGATCCTGTTTGAAAACGTAAGAACAATATATATATATATATATATGTATACATTTATTAGTGTCTAAAATAAATAAATATATACATATAACCTTTCCTCATGGGTCCAGTTGCCTCATTAAAAATGGGGCAAATGGACCAGGAGGGTTTGTTCCCCACATTTTTTAAGTATGGTGTATCAGATCCTGTTTGAAAAAGCATAAAGAACAAAAAAAAAAAAAAAAAAAAAAAAAAAGAATCAAGCGCAGATCTTGTAAATTATATATCAACTAAAGAGCATTATAAGAGAAAATTTTGCTGTCAAGATGTTTAAGAAAAGTATCAAATGAGAAATTATTGTATTTATACCAGGGTTGGCAAGGTTTTTCCCACCCCCGGTAAATACCATGGTAAAAACTGGTATTTACCGTCCTGGGAAATACTATGTTTTTCCCACATGGGAAAAACTAATTATTTAAAACAAATATATATTTAAAACAACTTTTAAAAATGTCAAAATAGAGTTTAAGTAAAGCATTTTAAAGGATTTTTAAAGCATTCTATTATAGATTAGACCCGAATCTGGTAGCAACAAAAAAATTAAACAAATATGATGAACATCTGGTTGTAAAAGAATATTTTGCGTAAATATTATACCTAACCAAAATTTTCAAACTAAAAAAACTAGTTGGATGTGGCTGTCTCAAAACTTTCTGCTTTTTTTTTTTTTATACATGTTAATACTTTCTAAAAATGCAGCATAACCTTTAAATGGAGGCTTGGACAGTGTCTGTTCAGATTAGCATATACGGACAGATACTATCCTAGCCCCCACGGAAAACAACCACCAGTTAGGTGATTTACACCAAAATCGAGTCAACAATTTATATCAGCTTTTAACTGGTGCTCAACTTTGATGAAAATCTGTGCATTAATTTCTAAGATGGAACTATTGCTGAAATAATTAAAAATTCTGCACAACAGCACCAAAAACAAATCAAGACTAATTTTATCAGGGGCTATCTTAATCTGAAGATTGATGAAAATCCATGCATTATCTCGGATACAACTATTGCGAGATTTGAAAAATGTAACATAACTATGCCACCAACAATTGTAGTGCAATTTACACTAAACTAAAGAAATCTATATCAATGACTGACTAAATCTGAAGTTTGATGAGAATAAGTGCTTTAAGTTCTCAAGATAGAGTTACTGCGATAATCATTAATAATGCAGCATAGCAGTGCCACCTGTTGAGTGATTTACACCAAAAAGTAATTAGCACCAAATTATAAAACTGAATCTAAAGTTTTATGAAAATCCATACATTAGTTCTTGAGATAGAGCTATAGTGAAAATCATGAAAAATGCAGCATAACAGCTTCACTTGTTGAGCGATATACACCAAAAACTAATCAGCTTCAGTTTATATCAAAGTTTAACTGAATTTAAAGTTTTGAGAAATCCCATGCATTAGTTCTTGATATAAAGTGCCCACAAAGTTTTTGTCACATACAAAGTTACTGACAGACATTTTCAAAAAACCATTAACTTATATTTAGGACCTTCTACTTCTAAAACCCTATTTAAATCTACCAAAAACCCAAGTCTAAATTTTCCATGAATGCAATATTTTTCTTTATTACAAATAAAAGAAGGTCAAAATTGTGTTTAACAGATCTATTTAAAAAATAACATTTTTATTTAAATGTAACGCAAATTATTTATTGACTTGATAACACTGATATTTTTAAGTATAGTAATTTTATTTTGTGTTCTAAAATATTTATTTAGGAAATCCATTATTAAAAAATTTTATGAGCAAATTTTATATTTTATGCAATAATTCTTATGTATTTATACTTCTTTCATACAGAATAATTTTAAATCTAAGGGAAATTTGTAATTACTATAACTTTAATTTTACACATCTGATACAGAAAGTCAGAATATTTTTTACATATTTTGTTTTGGAAGTTTTTCCCGGTGTTTACCACTTTTTCCCAGTATTTACCACTTTTTCCCGGTATTTACCAGTTTTTCCCACTGGGATGGGTAAAATCAGTTTTGGACGGGAAAAAGCCAACCCTGATTTATACAAAAAAAAAAAAAAAAAAAAAAAAACATAAGAGATAATTGCTTTAGTACTTTAGTATAAGTATTAAATAAAAAAAGAAAAAAAATCAGGCTTTCTATGAAAAAAAAAAAAAAAAAAAAAAACTATGAACAACTGGGTAAGTAAGAATCTCATTCTCCCTTTTATTTAATTCAATAATTATTCGATAAGTCCAATAAATCTTTGGAGAATGTAGCCATGTTTTTATATCGAACAGAACTATTTTTTATTGTTTTAGATAATTTTCTAATGCTATTTTGTCTTACGTATACCTCTTCATTTGTATCGTGAAATTTCAAAGTTTGGCTATCTAACTTAAGAAATTTGGTTCGATATCCACACATGCTTTTTAAAATTTTTATTTAATTTTAATACGATATTATATCATTTTCTTTACTGTAAACAAAAATAGAAATTAATTTCTCGTACACTCTAAAATTGGAAGGAGTGAAATGCTCACTCTTTGTGAGAGTGACAGACATTTTCACTCTTTTTAGAGTGCAATTTATAAAAATACACTCCTTAAAGAGTGGAATTTCCCACTCTCTAGAAAAGAGTGAAAAATGTCACTCCGCTGTCGAGAGTGAGGTATGTCACCCCGTTGTAGAGAGTGAAATTTCTCACTCCACCAACGAGAGTGAGAGCCCGGCATTATAAACTTAAAAAAAAAAATCCGTTAAACTTTGATACAATATATGGAGTAAAATAATGAAAAACACCAAACTATGTCAATTTTTCATTTTCAAAACTCTCTTTCATAATATAACCTGAAAAATTAGGCTTATTTGGTTTTAAAACCCACTCTTTTTTAAGAGTCAGCTGTTAACTCTTTCGAAGAGTGAATACTCACTCCGGCAACAATAGTGACTCATCAGCCAATCAGAAATGTCCTGCACTTCCTTTACTGATAAGAAAAACGTTTCCGCCATTTTAAAATTAATCTTTCGTTTCTTCGGTTCCACATATGTGGATCTCCGTTCATTTCATTTTATTAATAATATTCAAACGTATTTTAAATTTCGATCTTTGAATGATATGCTTCGATATGTATGCTATGAAATAATCCAAATATTAGATTAATCTCTTCTTCTGGAATCAAAATGAAAAAAAAAAAAAAAAAAAATCAGTAAAAAGATATAATACTTCATTAATACTCAATAACAGAGAAGTCGCAGTACATGGATATTATTTACCAAACAAGGGATTATCATTTATGAAAAAAAGGATATTATTTATCAAGGTAAGTTATGTTTAATTTCAATTTTTGTTCCCAAAAGTTCGTGAATATTCAGTTCAGTTTCACATAATGCAGAAAATCATTTGCTATGTGTCAGCCATTCTATCTCCTCAGGAAAAAAAAATGCTGACACAAGTCACATACAATACAAACATCATTAGCAATTACGTGATTTTATTATTCTGACTCAGTCTTATCATAAAGTACTTACTTTTTTTTTCTTTTTGAAATTAAATGTATAATTCGAATAGGAATTTCTCTTATGGCAATATTTTTGAGAAATTGTTGAATCTAACAATAAATTTTATTCCGTTAAAAAATTTATATATGTTGTAAACTTTTGTTTGTGACGTATGTATTTCTAGACATTTAAAAATAAAACATGATATTTAAGTATTGAAACAAAGTGCGTTTTTATGTCTGATGTTTATTGAAACTGCTTCATTAATTTTAAAAGTTCGTAGTGTGACTTATATAAAACGAAATATTTTTAAAGAGATAAATAACTGCTTTTTATATTACAAATGTTTTTCAAAGCTAGTAATAAACGCCCCTGAATATTTTCGGTTTATAAAAATATAACCAATAAAAATGTAGCTTTTAGTATTTTTTTCGTAACTCCCCCCCCCCTTGCATATTTTATAATTTTGCACTATTATTGATATTCTTAATTAAAGCAATAAGGAAGCGGAAAATAATGTTTCAATTTTAAAGTTTAATATTTATAAAGTTAGTTATTATATTTAGTTTATAAATAGTTATTTTCCAGTAATGTACATCTCATTTAGGAATTGCTAAAAATGCAATTTTGGGGAATTTTTATAGTGCATACAATATATTGACTTAAAAGAAAACTTAAATAATCAAATATTATTTTTAAATTACACATATCAAAATGTAATGGCACCAAAACTTTTATAAATAGTTATATTAATGTGATTAATAAAATTTTAATATTTTTTTTTCATTTTATTATTATTATTATTATTTAAAATAAATCAATGTTTTGTCTATTTTATAATCTGGCAATCAAACTACTCATGAGGCCGATAATATTATTTAAGGGCACAGTCAAAGAGGGCTTATAGGGCTTAATCGTTCACCATTTAAATAAAAACACTTAAGTTACAGAAGTCAAATATTTGTTTACTTTTACTTTTTCAATTTTGGCAGCAGATACTTTTTAGAATAACACTTTCATTTTTGGTACCGGTTTTGAAAATGAAAGAAACTTTATTAAAATTATCTGCGACCGAAATCGAAAAAGTAAAAAAGATGCGATATAGAGACGAACATCAGCTATTCAATGCATAATAAGTATATAAATAAATAAAATGTCGAAATGCAAACGAGATATTAGAAAAATCCCGCCCCATAGGATTAGCATTAGCTCGTGAGTGTCTTCGCCGGCAGTGACAGATGCCTTAAGGGTGTCCATTAGATGCATATCTACTCTATATACGGGAATAAAAAATTGAAATTAAATATGACTTATGTTTTATAAATACGGGTCGTATTAATATATATTTTTCAGCAATAAGATTTTAATTACATGTAAAAAAAAAAAAAAAAAAAAAAAAAAAAAAAAAAAAAAAACATAGATAACGTGCATTATGGATTTATTTAAATAATATGTAAAACTTAATGGGTATCTGAAAAAAAATATTGACTGTTTAAGATTTTAAAATTGTTTCATAACTTGCGCTTATGGGCATTTTAAAACTATCATATATTTATGGGGGCTACCAATGAAAGCAAATACAAGGAGAAAGAGAGGAATAAAATAGTTTATTTCTGTCAATAATCTAATTTAATTCATATGTAACTTTAATTACGTTTTCCCTTAAAAAATTCAATTAATGTTATATAATATGAATTAAATAAATATTGTCAATAAAGTATTTTAATCCAATCTTTACCAAGCATGTATTTATTTTCATTGTAAGTTCTAAAAGATACGATTCTTTTAAAATGCCCATAATTGCAATAAAAAACAAAAGAATTCATTGAAAAAAAAAAAAGAACATTCACTCCTATGAAAAAGTGACTACTCACTCCTTCTAGGAGTGAAAAGACGCACTCCTTTAGCAAAAGTGAATAGTCACTCCTCAGAAATAGTGATTATTGACCCCTGTGTAGAGTGAATATTCACTTTCTAGGAGTGAGTATTCACTCTTTCAAATAGTCAGTGATTCCACTTTTGCCCAAAGTGAATAGTCACTCTAAAGAGGTTCGGCATATTTTGAGTCTGCGATAGAGTGAGTATTCACTATTCTGGAGTGACTATTCACTCCTTTTTATTTAGAGTGTAGAAAGATAAACTAAAATAACTAGGTAATTGGACGACTGGATACATATCTCTAATCATATTTTACTTTTAATTTGTGAAATTAGTACTTAACCCTTTGAGCTCTGGTGGGTAAATTTCTTCAAAATTCCAAATGTCACACTGGCACCAGTATTTTGCAAAGAAAAAAGCCGGTTAACCATATACACGAAAAAATGCATTAAACCTTTTTCAAATAAATTTGGTTGAATTTTCTGGTGCCGTTGTGACATTTCGGAATTAAAATTATGCGGTAGAAATTTCTACCAGCAGGGCTCAAAAGGTTAAATTTGAAATCTACCTGCGCCTGTAAGCCGAACCGACAGGGATGTTTTATTCGAAATTGTGTTAGTGATGTAGTGGAGTGGAGTGTATACACTGTAAAAAATGTCAGATGTTTCTGAATATATAAAAATGTACTGCAATCAAAAACGAGAATATACAGTGACCTCTTCTAACTCACCTAAGGTTTCGAAAAACGTTCTTTTACCTTTAAATATCACAGAAAGCTATTTGCTTTCGAAATTTAAAGAAGAATTTATAACAACTAATTTTTATTAGCTGCCCGCCCTTTTCGGAAACGTTTCTAAGTCGCTTTTACAGTACAATAATCACTTTTTTCAATCAAAATATCACTTTTTTAGGATGCTACCAATTGATACGAAAGTATTTTGATATTCAGAGACCATGTTTAAAAGACAAACATACAATATTAAATATTAACATTAATATGAAAATTAACATTATTTTGCTACAATTGCATGCACAAAATCAGTTATGCAGCTGAAAATGTTTACTTGAGAATTGATATAGAATCAGAAAAAGTGATATTTTGATTTCAGAAAAGTGATTATTGTACTGCGTTTCCGAAAAGGACGGGCAGCTAATAAAAATTAGTTGTTATAAATTCTTCTTTAAATTTCGAAAATAAATAGTTTTCTGGGATTTTTAAAGGTAAAGGAACGGTTACCGAAACCTTAGGTGAGTTAGAATAGGTCACTGTATATTCTCGTTTTTGATTACAGTACTTTTTTATGTATTCAGAAACATCTGACATTTTTTACAGTGCACGCTGCATACTCTCATTAGCTATGATGTATACTCTCTGCTGTATACCCTCTTTTTTTTTTTTTTAACTATTTGTGGTGAATCTGCTCCGAATTTTCTGAAAATTTATGGCATTTGGTTCCGAAATTTTTTTAAAAAACTGACATTGGTCCAAAAATTGGGACATAAAAAATGTTTACAAATTTCGACAAATTGTTGCCGAAAAAAAATCGTCAAACGTACCCAGAATAAATCGTCAATTTCGCCAAAGAATCGCGAAAAAAATGCAAATTTCGTCAAAAGATCGCTTTTTAAAAAACTAAAATTTTTCGAAGAATCACTAAATAAAATGCAAATTTCGTAAAAGGATTGCGAATAAAACATCGTTCGTACAGGTACCGTTCTTTTATAGATGATATTTTAATGTAGTATTAATCGAGCATTTTTAAATTAATAATTATATGTATATAGTTTGAAAGCGCGAAATTTTGTCTTATTTAATCAGATTTTCTATAAGAAAATACTAGCACCGAAGAATTTCCTGTTCAAGAAATTTCAAGATCCTTACGAACCCTGAAAAAACGCAGATTTCTTCAAAGGATCGTTTGAATTATGCAAAATTGACACTTGCAAGAGATCCCGTTTCTGCTGTCATCTTTCAAAAAAATTTACTGTGATTTTTTTTTTTTTTTTTTTTTTTTTTGCAACCCAGAGTTACTTTTGATGGTAACTACGTCACTGTTTGTAATAGTGTACACAGGTTTTAAATTATTTTTTTTTTTCGACGCATTTAAAAGGAAAAAAATCTTCCATCCAATGCCGGAAGGAAGAGGTAGCTTTCATTTTCTTATTTATAAAAAGCCAGCTTATGTTACTCAAACACACGAAGCACAAATTAGTAAAACTCTATTACAGAATATCCAATATTAGTTTTTGTCAAAGCTGAATATGAATTAAAATTTTGCGATATTAGTCAGCTTTATCCACGCCGGTTTTGTTTAAAGCTATTTATATTCTGTCGCCAAGTTCGGCGATATCTATAAGTACCTGCCATTTTCAAAGAGCATGATAGATGGAGCTTACCTATGAACTTGGTCGAGACCTGTGCACATGCTTTCTCATATCGAAATTGGTTGATATATGTGAGTGCTATCGCAAACAAAAGAATTCGATTTTTCAAAATGTCGCACACATTAGAAATTCAAACTGCTATACCTCAGTAATTATTTAAAATAAAGACAAAATCTGCTCCAGAACTATTGTATCAAGTTCAAACACTTAAAATGGGAATCTTTTTCGATTTCTAATTTTCTTGCACCTCATTTTAAATTTTAACTTAAAAACAAAAAAATGACCGCCAATTTGAAACAAGATGGCGGATGAAGCTGGTCAATGAACTTGGTCGAGACACTGCTATATACCATGCACCCCCCATGCCTTGTAATAAATATCCAAATCTGTTAATACGCATGCTGTCGTGTGACAAAATTCGGATCGTTTCAAAATGTGAGCCGCACAAGAAATTCAAAGTGCCATAATTCAGCCATTTTTAGATGTATTCGCAATTATGTAAAAACTTAGCACTTATAGTCGTCATTCAATCCGTCCGTCTGTCCGCATATAACAGAGCAAAAACTACTCAACCAAATCATTTGAAAATTAAAATATATAATTGTTGCATCATTTCAAATTTTATGAAAATTGGATATGTAGTTTAATTTCAGGGACAATCAACAGTATTCCGTTACATAATGGTCAATGGGGAAAATAATTTAAAGTGCATTTTAAATTTTAATAATGTTATAATTGATGGGCATCTGCTGTGTCATTTTTTATAACTGACTTTTAGGGAAAAGTTAGTATCTAATAAATATCAATGAATAGATTTAGAACAAATATTTCGATTTTGATACTCTTTTTATCTTAGAACAGGTTCGTTTTATGTAGTTATCCAAGAAGAATTAAAATATAATATTAATAAAAAATGAAAATTTTTGAAAATAAATAAATTAAAATTGACAATTTGTGGAAAATCTTTCATAATTCAGCTCATTTTAAAGAGCAACAAAAATCATCTCGCTTTGATCGCGAATATTTTTTGAGTTTTCACGATATTTTACTGGATTTTTATTAAGAGTTGATTCATGGAGCTGTTCAGTTATATAAAGAAATCTGTTACATAAAGTTATATAAAGTCTGTCATATAAAGAAATTTGTTATCGTTCACGCATGTGGAGATAACAATTATTTCATACAACTGCTCAAATTTCCTAAAATATTTGATACATTTATATTCCAATTTCACTATATTGTTTCTACTACATTTTACTTACCCATCATACGTAGTATAGGGTAAGTCTTGCAATCGTTTTGAAAATCGAAAAAATTTTTTTGACGGATTTACACGTTTTAGATAGTGGAGATTCCGAAAAACATATTTTTAGAAAAAAAAAAAATTTACCGTCCGTCTGTCTGTCCGTCTGTCTGTCTGTCTGTAAACGCTCTATCTCTCGAACAAATTGAGATAGAGACTTGAAATTTTGTATGTAGTTAGTATGTAAGAATGGGACGAACCCTATTGAATATCAGCAACCTCGATTATCCGGAACTATTTTTTTCGGACTCTCGAAAAATTCGTTCTGATGAAAGATATATAAAAATTTTCTAATTTTTTTGTTATAAGGAATGGACGTAAAAGGCAATACAATAACACACATTTTGCATATAGAACGAAGTCGATCGGATTATTAGTTGCCGAGATATTTGTAATCCTGTTTTCCACATTCTTCGATTTTTCATGACCCTGTATTTCATTCAAATTTCAATTCAGAGGTATATTTTAATTGGAAATGAGACGCTTAATCCGACACAGTTAATTGTTAGTTAATAGAATTATTATTTTTGGAGTTATAAGGATGTTTCTTTTACGCAGTTCGATACTACTTGAATAGTTTGGCGTTTTATATAATTTGGTACATCAGCAGTTCTTTAATATAGCATTACTATGTATATTAACAATATTTAAATTTTGTTTATGAATTGCAATGCATTGTATGAATAGTTTTCACATGTTTTATTTTCATATACATATCCATAATGGGTAAGTATTACGGTGGCCCCCAACGACTAGTTTATAATTTTTATGAAACTGGCGTTAAATTTGGTTGAAAACCCTGCATGATATAAGCTAAAAACATGCCGGATCTTTTTTTTTTTAATTAAAAAAAATCACTATATTTCTATAAATGTACGTGCAATTCTTACACAAATTAGCGAACATATTGTACAGTATTCATAAATTTGTATTCTGCAGCGATAGATCATTTCATGCATTTTAATTTACGAGGTGATCCTTTTTTTTTTGAGGGGGGGGGTGTCCTATTTGTCCTCTTTATCAAATCAACGTTGGTAAATATGAAGTCAAATTCGTTCTTTTTAATTCTGAAATTCCGCAAAAATCTGACAAAGATATTTTTAAATATTCGACAAAATGTCTAACGTTGAAAGTGCCTGGTTATTAATGGCCATAGAGTATATATTATATATATCAACATTTGGAGGGAGGATGATTTCGGGATGTGGAGATCATGATTGGTGAAAAATATACCAAAAATTTCCGGAAGTGTTTTTGGACGGCTTCAATACAGGCCTTTTCACCTTTTTTAACGAAAGCTAACTATAAAACAATAACGTATGTTGTGATTCTCTAGAAATTATCATTTAAAAAAATATATTTTTCTGATGCGACGATTTGAATGAACTCCTATTTTCTGAGTTATGCGTACCCTGCTTTTCAGGAAATGTACTAGAATAAAGTTATTGACACCTAAATCCTCTTCTCTTGTTCCTTTCATTGGCTTCCGTTTGTACATTTAGCATAGCATCAACATAATTACCTAAGATCTCAGTCAACAAACAGAGCTTAGGCAGAGGTTTCGAAATACTTTCTTTAACTGCATTCTTCTCAAAATTTTTGTTTGATTTTGATTAAAATTCTGTTGTGTTTTTATTTTCAAAATTTTTCATGGTTTCGCTTTAGATAACGATCTTACTCCTCATGTATTTCATTTCATTGATCTGTCTCATTTGAATATGGTCGATTTAAAAAATTAAGTGATACGGCCGGCCACTTCAAGAGAGAGAGAGAGAAAAGGAAGCGGAAGTAAATTCACTTAAGGGTGTATTTCGATTCAAACTGCTTGTTTTCCGATTTATTTTTGAATTCACTTTTGCTCTCAAACAAATGAAACTCGCAGATTCTCTTATTTAGAAAGTGCACAAGGTGCCGAAAAGGTCAATTCTTTGATAAGTGTACAAAATATTGCAAAAAAAAAAAAAGCAATCAAAAACGGCAATTTGAACCGATTTTTCCGAAGTGGGAGATAAAGGAACGAAAAAAAGGGTCTTCCAGAGAACTTAATTGCTTATAAATCAAATTCTAATGAATTGAGCATAAAAATACTTTACTCGGCACCTCATACGTCCCTTCAAGAATCCCCTCACCGAGTTTCATGATTCTACTTTTAAAAATGTGTCTGAAATTGTATCGGAAAATTTCGAGCTGCTGAAGGTGGAAAAGCGTTTTTTCGAATACACCCTTAACTATACAGAGAATAACGAATTCAGAAAGGGGGGAAGGGCATGCGCAGCGCCGTGCGAAAGGAGGGGGGGGGGCGGTCGCCCCTGGGCGCGGAAATTTATACTATACAAACACCATTTTTGGCCTATCACAAGAAAAAGTAGAGAGGGGGGGGGGGCGCCAAATTCTAACTTTACGCCGGACGCAATTTTTTCTTCGCAATCCCCTGGGCAAGCGGGTCCTGACTAATGCAGGGGCAAATACCCCGTGCCTCCTTTTCTAGGTCTTATTAAAAGGAGTTAAATGGTTAAATCTGAATAAATTTGACCAAAATTCCTATATTTTTCAAACAATTAGGGAGTGCAGTTTCCCACCCTCTCTCTATTTAGCGTACTCCTTCCACTAGCGCGCAAAAAAATCCCAACAACAGTGTAACTTAAGAAATGTTGCGTGATCGGTATCAAGACTAACCCGGATTTTTTTTTTTTTTTAAAGGAATATAAAGAATTTTCCGGCGGATTTTTTTTAATTCAGGGAAGGCCAACTAGACATGCACTTTCACAAAAAATTTCGTTCAATTTTATCCATAAACTTCATACACTTTTAGGTGGCACAATATTGAAAATGGCACAAAAATCGATAGTATAGCGCCCCCTTCCGGCGTTTTTTTTTCAAATTCAGAAAGGACCAACTAGCCATTGCCGTACATTTACACAAAAAATTTGGTTCAATTCGATGCATAACTTCATACACTTTTAGTCGGTACAACATTAAAAATAACACAAAAATCGCTACTGCAGCGCCCCCTTCCGGCGGAATATTTCAAAAATGAAGGAGGACCTGCTTGCCACAGCTAAAAACATTCACAAAAAATCGGTTCAATTCTATGCATAACTTCATACATCTTTTGATGGTAGAATGGCGACATACGGGCAGACAGACATTTTGTAAAAACATGTTTTTTGGAATCGCTGACCCCTTAAACGTGTAAATTCGTCTATTATCGGAAGTCGAAAAAAAATTTCGATTACAATACTTTCTTCTATAGAAAATAGAAGAAAGTAACAATACAACATTTTAAAATGCCAAAATGCGTAAATTATGTCACACACCATAAAATATCAAATTTTAGCTAAAAGTTTAAAATGATTTTTTTTTTTTTTTTTTTTTTTTTTTTTTTTTTTTTTTTACTATTTTTTTCATTATTAGACCGATATAGAGATTTCAAAAAAAAATTTTCCTATAACAATAGAAAAAATTGTGCAGTGAAAGATTAAAATTCATAATCTTCACTTCCGTTATTCTTAATGTCTTCTTTTTAAATTTAATTCTTTGTGAGAATTGGATTTTTTGAAATACACTACCTGACCATTGATGAACGTCCACTTGCAATTTTAGACATTTTGTTAAATATCTAGAAATATACATGAGGAATTATCCCGAAACTCTTAGTGTATAAACATAATAGTACAAATCATACATTTCCGTGAAGATTTTTTACCAAAACTCCATAGGGGGACCGTAAAAAAATTAAAAAAGAATTAATATATTTTGAATAACCCTGTCAAAACTAATGTAGCAAAAGCGCTCAAACTATAGATTATGATTAAGTGCCTTATTGTTATAAACTGTGTTCATTTTTATAGGAATAGCATGCATACTCGCAGAGAAATTAAGGTTTTTATAAAAATGGCCCCAAATTTTGCCAAGTTTTTTGCTTATAATTTTCAGAGTTCTTAATATAAAGTAACATTCTTTTCTGAAAATATGAAAAATAATATTGCACACATTATCCTTTAGTCAGAATTAAAAAATAATAAAAATTGTTTGAAAAATGAGTAGGTTTACTAAATAATTTTTCACTGCGCATGCATCAACGATATCAAAATTTCATTTGCATATTATGTTAGCTAAATGTATTGAGCAACTTTTGTAAAAGTCGCAAAATCATAGCTTGAAAATTATGAAAATAATCGTCAATTGAATAAGTTGAAAATCCGTTATTACCAAAATGAAACAAAAACAACAAGAGGGGTTGTATCCAAATATAGTAGTACGTTCCATATTGTGTATTCTATATTGACACTTGTTAATGAATATATGGATACAACCAGTGTTGGGCACGTTCACAAAATAAATGAACTAACTCAATCTCACGTTCAATTTCTGAAAAGTGATTTAAATTCACGTTCAAATTCAAAACTTTTCAAAAGAACTCGTTCAAATCAAACTCATTTGTAAAAGTGTTCGAAGTTCACTAAAAAGTTCACTTTTTTATGTTTGGATATTATTGTCCAAATTTACAAAATTTTGTGAATTAATCATTTGATTATGCGATATGTAAGATAAAGGATGCACAGACGGAAATTTCCAGGCCCGATCTACAGAAAAAAAAAATGTCCGGCCCGATATTAAAATAAAAATTTCGGCCCGAGCCCAGCCCGGCTCGTAGAGAAAATATAGCGGCCCGACCCGACCCGATATAATAGCTAAAATCAAGGCTCGACCCGGCCCGATATAATAGCTAAACACAAGGCCCGATATAATAGCTAAAAACAAGGCGCGAGCTTGGCCCGGCCCGGAAAAAAAAGTTGAAATTTCGCATCGAACCCGGCCCGACCCCGAGTACATTACTACAGGACATTGATATTTACCCTTACGGAAGAGTTCTGGCCAAAAAAACTTACCTTAGTCTGTTTATAATCTCCATTTATGCAGAAGTGCCGTAGGCTGTGATGTTTATGCTTTCTTTTAAAATCTTTCCGATTGCTTTAAAATTTTTCCTATTTTGACATATTTCCGCCTTACACAGTCCACCTTCTACAGAGAGTTTACTGTATATATCTATTTTCGGCGAAATTGTATACAGCCCAGGTCCGGTTCGGCGTGACCCGAGTCTGCAGAAGAAGTAAAACTAGGATACTACCCAGAGAAGTGAAATCCAGACTTAACCCGTCCTGAGGCTCGAGTAGGCCTCTAAATGGCATTTGAAAGAGGGAAAAAATGTACTAAGATCTGGAAAAATTTTAAATAAATTATGAAAAAATTGAACGTAAATTTGGGGAATGCTGAAATCTGCCCCCAGTATATCTGCCCCCGTCCGCCATTTTGACCTCTACATTAGAAGGGGGCAGATATCCAGCGGTGCAGCATTTCACTTTCTACGAGGGCCTGATATCTGCCCCCAGTATATCTTCCCCCGTCCGCCATTTTGAGCTCTGCATTAGAAGGGGGAAGATATCCAGTGCTGCAGAATTTCACTTTCTACGAGAGCCTGATATCTACCCCCAGTATATCTTCCCCCGTCCGCCATTTTGACCTCTGCATTAGATGGGGGTAGATATCCAGTGCTGCAGCATTTCACTTTCTACGAGGGCCTGATATCTTCCCCCAGTATATCTGCCCCCGTCCGCCATTTTGAGCTCTGCATTAGAAGGGGGAAGATATCCAGTGCTGCAGAATTTCACTTTCTACGAGAGCCTGATATCTACCCCCAGTATATCTGCCACCGTACGTCATTTTGATATCACAGTAGAGGGGACATACATGGAGTGCTAGAATATTTTTTAGGTTCATCGAGAACCTAAGAATCCTGGCTATATATCCTTTCTGCGTATAGTTTTTATTGTTTCCGCTAATAATCATACGGTTTATTTATCTAGAACTTTGTAGACGACACTTAAAATGTAACTCTAAAATTATATAATATATATGAGGACGTAAACTTCAAAACGCACTTTATCGACATTTTTAAAAATGAATTTTCTGTATGAACCTATTCTATTAATAAATCTGCGTAAAAGAAAAAAAATCTGTAATTTCAGAGCAGGGCGCGAATCATGTGCCAACCAGCGAATCATGTCAGGGGTGGACTCCGAATTTTTTTTTTGGGGGGCTAACATCTTTTAGCAATTATTAATGCAGTAATTAAGCAAACTAAATACTTTAAAACTGATAAAATGGATCTATCTATAAAGGAACCCGATTAAAGCGAAACCTCTTTAAAATGGAATTTTCCTAAATGGAAAATATTCGTGATCACCGGAAAATAATTAAGAGCGGTGTACCTCCGAACCCTGTATTTCCCAAATTATGAATTCATGAAAATTTCATCTTCTGAAGCATTTTTTGTGAATTTTTGAATCTACATAAGAAGATGTACACAATTAATTAAGAGGCTACTTCAGTCAAGCGAAAAGGCCCGTTCAATAATGCTAATCCTGTGGAAGAAATTAAAAAATATATATCTCGTTTGAATTTACAAGTTTTTAAATGATTTTTTTCATTGGATATTAGAGATTTTTTCGATTTTATTTACAGATAATTTTAGTGAAAACACTTTTATTTTCGGAACCGGTTTCGAAAGTGAAAGCATATTCATGAGAAAAAAACTTATAATCAAAATCGAAAAAGTAAGAAACGGCCTGCATACAGATCATCTAAGAAAAAATATTAAAAATATTGAAATTCAATCGAGATATCTTTATAAATCTTTTCCATTGGATTAGCATAAGCTAGCGGGTCTTTTCTCATGACTGAAGTTCCTCTTAATAAAATTTAAAAGAGTTTTGACAGTTAAAATTAATTAATTAAATTTGTGTTTGTAGAAATTTTATGCAATATTTATAACTGCACTCAAATTTTTTATTTTAAATACTTTTTTAGATTTTTATTGAATTACAAAATGTACAAACATAATGGTCTTAGTCTAGAATTATAAAATGATATTTAATTGAAAATTTCCCCCCACAATCTTTCAACGCTAAGAAAGCTGAGAAATGCAAATGAAAAAGAAATCGTCCTTTTAAAAATATTTTTGTTTGTTCAACCAATTATGCTCTTGAGATAAGATGAAGTAAGGTAGGATTTAGAACGCATTCTAAAATGTATTATTACTAATCGAGTATTACATGCATTTTAAAACAAATTATTTTAAAGGTGCTTTAAAGTGACGTCGGGACATAAAGGGATAAGAAAGCCTACTTAAAACTGAACTTTTCTCCATTCCATAAGATTTAGTCTTAGGTTGTTGTTATGATTAATGTAAAATACAGATAGCATTCTTCAATTCATTAAAAAATAATAATAACTTGATTTATTTATTAATAAAGAAAACTGATGGATAGCACATGCGCATTATTTTCTTGGATTCTCATTGCTGTTTTGACATTATTGAACATATTTTGGAAAATGCCATAAGTAAAATTATTCTTGATTCCGTTTAAAATCCATATGATGAGTAAAATGTATTAATTAGAGTTAAAACAATTTTCAAACAGCCGATAACTCCACAGAAGGAAACAAAATAAAATTATGCATTGGACATTGATTTAAATTGTATTTTTCCATTCAGAAATAATTTAAAGAGAACGCAACTTTGATTACACAGTATTTCAGTGAAGAGCAAATATTAGCTTTCTAAACAACATTTAAAGTTTCCTTAGAATAGATATAAATATAAATCGAATATAATTATATATTCCTAAAATTATTAATTTCATAATGCAGAAACTTATTATTATATTTAAAAAACACTTTAATATATTAATTCCACAGGTTTGATTTTTTGTAACTGATTGTATTTGTAATTTATTTTTATCAATTGTTTTCCGACGAATTTTTAGATTATTTTAAAGTGATGGCTGTTTTAAACACGATTCAATTCAGTGATGATGTTGTTTCTCGTTAAAACTAACTTTGCCTGACCTTATTTCATTAATAATATGAGTTATAAAATTAGTCATTTAACAATTCGCTATAATTAAATTTAAAATTCTACATGTGATTATATCATTTCAAGTATAAATCAATTATTATAAACATATATCCATTCATCCTATATAAGATCATTGCTTTTAAATTATCACGAAGTGACCGACGAAACAAGTGGCAACTAGTGCATCTGGATACCATTTCCCCTATCTTGTAGGTAAACAGAAAAAAGTGACATAAACTATAAAATCGGAGAAAAGTGACACGGAAAAAAGTTTACGGAAAAAAAGTTACAGGAAAAAAAGTGACAAGGAATTGATTTTGGGGATTCATTGATCAGACGGAGGCTCTTAATTTAGGTAAATGGGTTTTTCATACTGAATTAACGGTTTTGGTCCAATTTTTGGATATACGCCTATATTGAAAAGACGCTTTCTTTATTAATCATTTAATAAATTTTTGAAGGATTGAATTATTTAGAAGGATTAATTAAATTTGAATTTACAGGGATTTTGTGCAATATTTATAGCCCACTCAAATCTTTTATTTTAAATTGTTTTCTTCGTATTTTGTAGAATTATAAAATGTACAAATATGGTGTTCTTACAATATAAATGTAGAAATACAGTCGGCTCTCGTTAATTCGAACTTACTGGGACCATAAGAAATGTTCGAATTATGGTAAGTATGACAGAAAAACATAATTAAAAGAGTTCTTTTACAAAGGAATTATAGTATTTTCTAAATTCATTTCAGCTGTTCAAGTTAGAATGTGACTTAATATTAAATTAAAATACATAAATACATAAACCAATTAAGGAATTAGGAACAATCGCAATGGAAGAAGAGGTGGATGTGTCATTTACAGACATACGGACAGGCCCGACTAACAAGTTTCTATGCCCTGGGCACTTTCAAATTTCCGTGCCCCCGTAGATTAGTTAATTTACTGATAGTAGTTTTTTCACACATTATACACTTATCTGAAAAAAAGTTTCCTCGAAAATTGAAAAACAGTTCCATAAATAAAAATTAAGAAAGAAATTCTACTATTTATTGAAACGTGCTTTTAAACATAAATTGATGTATACTTTTGTCATTTTACCGAATTAATATCACTTTTCGTTCCGCAATTATGATTTTTATAATATAAATTTAGATGAAATAGGAAATGTTTTGTGTTCCACAGAAATTTCGTTCCCAGGGCATAGAACTCGAGTGCCCGTGCGATAGTCAGGGTCTGCATACGGATAATTAGAAAGCGGATATCAAATGGATGGGATTATGTGTATACTAATTCAGAACAATTTTTACTAAAATGAAAGAAATCAAGTTATTTCAAGGATCTGGAGTTTAAAAAAAAAAGGAAAAATGAAAAATTGGAGTTCCCGTTAGTTTGAATTAAACAATATCAAGAGAAAATGAGTTCAAATTAGCTGAAAATTTTAACATTATTCTGCCATTGAAAATTTCGGAACTTAACGTTTAGTTCGAATTAAGTGAAGATTCGATTTATCAGATTTTGAATTAACGAGAGCCGACTGTATTTCCGAATTGAAAAATCCCAATCCCCCTCCCTCAGCGCCAATAAAGCTGAAAAAATACAAAGAGAAAAGAAATTATACTTTTAAAAACATATTTGTTTTGTGTAACTAATAATGCTTTTGGAACAAAATAAATTAATGTATCTGTAACTCATTCTAAACAGTATTACAACTAATTGACGTATTAAAAGAATTTTATAATGAATAATTTTAATGGACTTATAAGTACCGTCCGTAGATAAAGGGTTAATCGAAGATTATAAAAACCATTAATAAATTAGTGAACCAATTTTATAAGATAGTTTTGTGATTTTTTGTGTGAATGGTTATTTTCGAGATTGTCAAAACTACACACTCTCTGAAAAGTATACCAACTTCGACTTTCAGAAATTCTCAAAAGAAATATTTAACACTAGAACCGCGGGAAATTTTACCCAAGTTTTATAAAAATTATTCACATCAGAATTTGTATTTAAGTCTATTTAACTTACTTAGTTTAAATAATTTTTGTGCAGCTTGCATGTATATTATTTTAAGAAGATTTATCTGGTTGGAATCGACATTTTTTCACAGAATACGGGTCAAAATGACCCGTCTCCGCGGTTCTAGTGTTAAAAACAAATCATGGGGAAAATGTTATTTTGTACAGAGGAAATGGTATTTCAAAACAATATTTCCCTGTAAAAAGGCAGGGCCCGTTTAAGCTCTGATGCTATGGGAAGCACAGTGTCATTTCGGGGGCCCTCTTTCATTTGTAAAGAATTTACATTCGAGATACCTGGAAATTCACCACTGCTATAAATATTATTCAAAAGAATGGCTCACTTGATTTCATATGTATTTCATTAATCAATATTTCCTCCGCCCTTTTTTTTTTTCTTTTTACATTAAATTGAATACAATCAAGCAAAATATGCTAAAAGAGATTAGCATGGGGCTAATATAAAAAATATAATTGGATGGAAACATTGAATTAAAAATGTATGCACAACATAAAGTGTCAATATTTTGATATACTTCTTTCAATAACAGCAATAGCTATTTTTTTTTTTTTTTTTTTTTTTTTTTTTTTTTTTTTTTTTACATATAAGCTAAATTTAACAATTCTAAAATTCAATATGTAAAATAAAAATTTATCTAAAATAATGTACAAAAACTGATCTTTTACATGAAAAATTAATTTGTTATTTGCATTTACGAAGCACTTAAATAATACAAATTATATATATATGCATATATGCATAATTAATAATTTGAAAAGAAATTAGGTAAAATTTTAGAATTAAGTTAATTCCATGCAAAATTCAGGGCCCCCTGTGTTCTCAATTTTGGGTCCCTTCAAAACTTTCTAAGGGAAGCATGTACTTCTCGTACCTATTCGGTTATCAGTAAATCGGAACTCCCTAGGAGACCCCAATTAGCGCGGGCCGTACCCTAACTGTCGCATCGTTTGTCCGATAATTGAGTCGGTCTAGCTGCCAGTATCAGATAGACCCGTTGTAGTCCACAGGCTCTTTGGCCTGAAGGCATGGGTATGGCAATCCGTGGTCAAAGAAGGGTTCTTTCTGAATTTCTTAGGAAAACAGGAAGTGCCTGGCTGTCTGTAAAAAGAATGATGAATGAAGTGACAGATTTAGATTAGTACTCACCTCAGTACAAAACAAGAAGAGATAATATTTGTCTAGTTCCATGTTCTATGCAGGGATTCTTTTAGTAATGGTTCTTATGCAGGGATTCTTTTACCAATGGTTCTATGTCTTGGGTGAAAATATTATCACAACAATTCTGGGAAACATTTTTCCAGTTAACTTGTGAATAATAATTAAAAAAATGTGTGCAAGTTCAGATTTGTAATATTATGTAATCTCTATAGTTGTTTGATACGGTGCGGGCCCCATCTTGCTCCCAGTGCCCTTGCCCTTGGGCAGTTTCTCACTGCGCCCCCCCCCCCCCTCTAACCGGCCCTGTGGCCATTTAAAACTAAAAAACTAAAAAATAAAAATGAAGTACAAAAAATGAAAAAATTAAGCGTTTTTTATGTGTTTGAACTTTATAAAAAGAGGGTCGGAGAATTTTTTTCTTTCGCTCATATCTTAAAAAATGGCTGAGGTGTGGCAATTTGAATTTCTAGTGTGCACGGCCGGTAACAGGTTTCACGGGCTCCTGGGCAGACTAAACATACGGCCCCCCTCCTGCAATTAAACATATGGAAATTTGCCGCTTATTTGAATCATTGTACTATTGAATAAGTCCTTTTTTAATTAAGAAAACAACGTTTGTCATTTGTTTAATCAGCACCGTCTTCTTTAATCGAATCAAATTCTGCTTTACAAACAGTGTTAATATAAAAGGTAAACTTTTTACAAGCTTGACAATCCTAATACTTTTTATACATTTGTAAACGAAAATTTCGGCTAATTTTAGTCAAATTTAAGGAATTAAGAAATATGTCCCTATAAACATAATGCATCTTAGATTTTGATTATAATCAATTGCTAGTTGGCGAGCAATCTCTCTTATGTCCTTAAAATTGTTTTTAAGCACAAATTTTGGCTGCAATCATAGTTAAATAATTTTTTTCGGTTATTAATGTCAAAGCTCATATTTAAAAGGAAAATGTTGCTAAAATGTATAAAAATTGTAATATTTTTAGGATGATTACTACTAATGTTAAAAAATATTCAGGGTGCAAAATAAAGTTATACATTTATAATTTTAATAATTCTTGAGCGAGTGGATTCCAATTTCATATCCAAAGCTAAAATTTGCTCAAGACTCAAAATTTAAAGTAAAACCATGTTTTAGCTTGGAATATTTGCGATTCTTTCTCGAAATCTAGAAATATTTCCCTCAAACTAATAAAATTTTAAGGAAACATTTTCCAATTACATTACTATTTTTATTTTCCTCGATAAAAATGAATGCGTAGAAGATTCTTTTTTTTTTTTTCCTATAACTAATTTGCAAAGACATACAACTTAACAACTTATAAACTTAACAACAGTAAATAACAACATATAAATACACTGGTGCTTAACAACATATAAATAGTAGGTGTCTCACCTAGCTTTAGTCGGGATCAAAATATTAGCTTTAAAAACACCTGAAATAAAATCGTTCATTAATTGGAACAACTTTATATTTTTAAACGGAAATCTAGTATAAAAAGCTTGCAGAAGAATTCTTCTGTTTTTCTTTTTTATCGACTACCAATAAATACATTTAAATTATTTTAAAAGATATTTATTATTGTCTAAACGATTTAAAAATTTTATGAAATACAAATGTGGTGATTTCAAACTCCGTGTTTAATTTTCATGCAAAAAGGCTGATATTTAGTGTTAAAAGTGCTGCACATCAAGAGCAATACTGACATGCGTAATTTACGATTTAAGCAAATAATTAGAAAAAGCCCCTACCGCCTCAAAATATAGCCGTAAGGTATATTTGAAAGTTAATTACTAATTTTTAAAAAAAAGGAAATCAAGATTAGAAATAAACACATTTTCATCTAGCCGCTTTTGATGAGTTTTTAATTCAATTTTCAGTAAGCGCCTTTTTAATCAGAATTATGTTACTGTGACTTCTTTCTTCTCTAAACCTCCTCTCCCTTTATGATTCTTTTTTTGTTAGACTTGGTCCCATGAACAACTTGTCAATATAAAAGTTGTAGATAATATTAAGAAGATTTATAATAAATTTAATTGCATTTAATATCTTGTAAACCGACGAAGATATGATTTTTTTGTTTTATTTTAATCCTTTTAAGGACGTCTTTTGCAGTCTGGAAACGGTTAATCTGAAGGTTCAAACTGACAAACGGTAGCAGTAAATTTTTACTGCAATTTCGATCGCATAATATGCATGACGAAAAGTTTTCGATTATTTTTAAATCAGTTTGTTCAAAAATCGCAGTTTGAATTAATTACTTGACCAGTATGGGAGCAGAAAAGCCTTGCCCATGAAAGGGTTAAAACATTATTTTTTGCGCAATTTGAGCCCATTTTTAACGATGTCAAAAATCTGTCATAGATAAATTTTTAGAACATTTCTTAGAAGTAATAATAACGGTAATTGATTTTATGTACATCACAATTGTGAAATTATGGGTTTTTTCTGTTTTCACAAATCCCTTCCCTATTTCCAACCTCCTTGGTCTGATTTTGGCCATTAACGAACATGACCGAGATTTTCTTCTCCTTGATTTTATGTATGAGGTTGCAAGAGATTTATGCAAAATTGTAGAAATTACGTGGATATATACAGGAGTGCAAAAATCTAGGCGCAAGCGGCTCTCATCGCTAAAAGAAAAAAGCTTTCCTCATTGAAACTTCAATAGCACTTATGTTGAAAAATGATATGCAATCGAAGATATAATAATAATAATAATAATAATAATAATAATAATAATAATAATAATAATAATAATAATAATAATAATAATAGTAATAACAATAATAACTTTTATCTGCGTTTCTAATCAGAGTTTTTAAGTGTAATATTTTCAAAAAGCATAATTATGTAAAAACGCAGAAGTTTAAATTATTTTGAAACCCATTCCCATCAATTCGATATTTAAAAAGAAAAAAATCTTTGAAAAATCTACTTAAGCCTTATTTACCAGAGTAAAAAGTTCCTTAGACTGCTAATGTACAAAACTTCTTTGTATTGTAGGACTTTTAGAAGAGGCGTCTACAAGCATTCTCACGTTGAACTCTTTTTAAAAGGGGTATTCAAATGCTGAAATTTAATATCCTGCGTTGAGGAGCATTGCATGAGGGAATGGGTGCAGAAGAATTAGAGGGACATTTTTGTTGAGCTTTTTTTGTCAATCTCAGGGACTGATCATTGTTCGTTTTTATCTGTCTCTCCAACTTAGATCCATAAAAGGACTAGCCCTGTGAAAAGAAAAAAAATCTTACTAACTCGTGTATAAGTCGAGCGACTCCTATTTTTAACTCCCAAATTTTGTGTAAAATTCTTCGACATTTACACTAGTATATACGGTATAAATAAATAAATAAATATGAACAGATAAATATTTATATAAAGTTTTAAACTGGGGGGGGGGGGGGCTTTGGATTCTATTACTAATGATGGGCATGGATCTGCAAAAAGTTTTCAGAAATTTCAACATAGGGGAAAATATAATAGGTATAGTATTCTTTACGAAATCTACCTATAAAAAATCCTGAAGAGATGTCTGGAAACGAATTTGCCTGAAAGGTTAAATGTCAATATCGTTTAAAATTGAAAAAAATTTTAAAGATGAATGTATGTTTATGCGTGTGTGATTTGTCTTTTCGTATTTAGATTTTAAATTCTGGGTGAAAAATTTTAAGTATTTCAAAAATAAATAAATAAATAAATAAATAAATAAATAATACAAAAGTGTGAGTTTCAAAAAATTATTTTTTTTAATAGATTGTCATTTTCAGAGAGAAAATTGAACGTAGATATGCTGCTTTGGTACCTTTATTTTTTTTATGTTTTTGATTTCAATATTTATGATGTCAATTTTTAAACATCGCAGAAAAAAAATCACAAACGGAATCGACGACGGAAATTAGTGCATTAGTTAATGAGATAAAACTGTCGTATAAATCGTAAAAATGCAGCAGAGCAACGCCACCTGTGGAGCGATTTGAACCAAAAACTAATCAACATCAATCTATATCAGGGACTACCAGGATAATACATTTTCATTAAATTCCGTGTATTTGTTCCTGAGATGGAGTTGTTGCAAAAATCGTGAAAAATGCAGCATAGCCGCTCCACCTATTGAGCGATTTACACCAAAACTAATCAGCGTCAATATATATGAATGACTACCTGAAGTAAACTTTTATTAAATTCCGTGCATTAAGGGTGGATTCCAAAAAATATGTTCCCACTCTCAACAGCTCGAAATTTTCTGATACATTTTCAGACTCATTTTTAAAAGTAGAAACATGAAATTTGCTAAGATGATTTTTGAAGATGCCGTGGGATTTAATTTCCCCCCCAATTCATTAGAATTGGATTTATAAACAATTATTTTCTCACTCTGATTTTTTATTTTTATTTTATTTTATTTTTGTTTTGTTTTTTGTTTTAGATCTTCCGCTTCAAAAACTTCGGTTCAAAACGTCATCTTTGACAACCTTTTTTTTTTTTTTTTTTTTTTTTTTTTTCTCCATTTATCAAAAACTCAATAAGCATGGCACATTGTGTACTTTCTTAATAATAGAATTTGCCAGTTTGATGCACTTGAGAGCAAAAAGGAATTTAAAAATAAATCGGAATATAAGAAATTTGGTTTGGAATGCACCCTTAATTCTTGAGACAGAACGATAGCAAAAATTGTGAAAGATACAGCATAGCAGCGCCACTTCTTGAAACATTTACACTAAAATGTAAACAAACATCAGTTCATATCAAGGACTAATTGAATCGGAAGTTTGATGGAAATATGCGTATTAGTTATCAAGATATAGCTGTTGAGTAAATCGTAAAAAATGCAACATAGCAGCGCAACTTATTGATCGATTTTACACCAAAAACTAATTACCACCAGTGTATTTCAGGGACTAACTGAATATAAAGTTTTGTGAAATTCTGTTTATAAATTCTTGAGATAGAGTGTCCACAAAATTTATGTCACAGAGAGACATTTCGTAAACACGTGTTTTTTGGAATCTTTGACCCCCTAAAACGTGTAAATCCGACGAAGAACGAAATTCAAAAATTTTTATGAATCCATCCTTTTTTCCAGGTAGAGGTAGAATAAAGAAAAAATATGAATATTGCATAGATCCTGATAAGAGATTAGGTTTTCGTTTAAAAGTATAAATTCTGACAAAATTCGGTAACATGTTTCGGTAACAAATTTGATGTTTATTAACCCCTTGAAGGGCAGTGGCTCATTTTTTATCACTTAATTCACTTAACCGCCCTAAATTAGATAAACCGGTTTTTATGCAGAATTATCCAAAGTGTGTCAAATTTTGGATATAGGTTCTTTCTGATAAGGCTTATATATAGTATATAATGCCTGAAGAGATTTGGGAATTTAATGGTTTAGCATAATCTCTCTTAAATTAAATTAATAGGTTTTTACGCAGAATTATCCGATTTGTTTGGAATTTTTGACATAAGTTAATTATGATAAGAAGTATCTCTGATTAGTTATGTGGTTTTTTTGCTTATTAATAAAGGGGGGGGGGCAATTATCTCGCCTCAAATTAGATAAATCGTTTTTATGCAGAATTACCCGATGTATTTCTTTTAAATGTAGGTACTTTCAGGTGAATACCTGAATAGTTCTAAGACTTTAATGGCTAAGAATAGAAGGTGAATCGAATACAACCCCCACCCCCTTAAACTAAAAAAATGGCTTTTAATGCAGGATTATCGGATTTGCTTCAAATTTTGGATTAGATTCATTATGATAAGGTGTATCCCTGATTAGATATGGGATTATTTTGCTAATTAAAAAGGGACGAGTGATTATAACCTCCCCTTAAATTAGTTAAATTGTTTTTATGCACACTTATCAGATGTATTTCATATTTTGGATATAAGTTCTTTCTCATAAAATGAATCCCGGAATAGGTTTTAGGGTTTAAAAATCACCCCAGGAAATGAATATTATATGTTCTTTTTGTTGCCAAAATATTTTCCAAAATATATTCTTAATTTAATATTTTATGTATTAAAAACTGACAATCTGTGAGTAACATTTAAAGATAAATTGTCAATCACATAAGGAACTAAGACTTTCAATAAACGTTTAAAATGGATTGCATATTCTCTATCGTCTATTAAATGTTGCTCTATTTCTATATATAAAAATTTTTCTTTTGTTAAGCGCAAAATAATTTGTTAAGAATGTTTTTTTTTTTTTTTTTTTTTTTTTTTTTTTAACAATGTTAATTTAAAGCGAAAACCAAAAGCTAAATTTCGAAAATTTTAAGTTTACAAAATGTAACGAATATTGTTAAATGTTAAATGTTTTGTTTTATTCGCTCTTTATTTTGTTTTTTTAGAATATTTTTTTTTTTTTTTTTTTTTTTTTTTTTTTTAGAATTTTCCTTTTTCAAATAAATGAGAATTTATTTTATATAATGCGTCGATTATATTTAATTTTTTAACATCAATAAAACAGTGAGAGCTGCTGATTTAAAACATCAATAACATAAAAAAAATTTGTATAAATGTTGCTTTAAATTACTGAATATAGTTTCATTTACAACTATATAAAAAAGGAGAGGGATTTCAGATTATAAAATGAATTACATACTATATATATGTATCTTTTTATAACTCAAGAGGTGCAGAAACAGCTATAACCTTTCACATGAATTTTCACTTCACATAAATCATTAAAAATTTTAATAATTTAAAAAAATTCAATAGTGAAGATACATACCCTATTAATATATTTTATCATAATAGGAAAGTTCTACTATAGTTCAGAACTATTATATAGAATATATAGAACTATTATATAGAATAGTTCAGAATTATTATATAAAACATTCAGTTATCACTTCATTTTGTTAATGGTTAAAAGCGTTATTGTTGTACATGCAAATTTACAAAACAAGGAAAATCCAAAAGTAAATAGTATAATATAGAAATCTTAACAAACATATGCAAATGCAAATAACAATACTACTAATAATAATTCGCTCCAAAAATTGCTAAAATTACCTTTCTTTGAGATATTTTGAACCTTTTACGTACAATCGTAGAAGAAAAAGGTAACCACCCCCTATCAACTGTGCAATAAATTATTTTAGTAGAAAGTTGCTGTTAGCAAAAGATTATAAATAATGTCTACTTTTAAATGATGCATATAAAATCGCTTAGGGGGCCATTTTCATATAAAAATAAATCCAAATTGTGTCCTTTAATTCAATACCAACAAATAATTTTGCACCATAAATAGATTTTGCACCCTTAAATTAGCCTAAATTCAAATTTTCATAAATTTCTTATTGTACAATTAATTTCCAAGAAATTAATTATTTTAAAACAAGCATATTTTAGAGGTTGCATCTAAATTGAAGTTATGTACTCAATTATTGGAATGCTACAGAATGATTATGTCTCTTCTATTAATGTATATTATTTTTTACCAATAAGACCATTTTATTCGCTTAATATCTTTCGGCTATAGTCACGACATATGTTTCGTTAAAATGGGTAATACATGTATATATATATATATATATATATATATATATATATATGTTAAAATATCTTTGTTCCTTGTTTAATAATTTGGTTTTTGTGTGATGGTAGTCCCAAATTCGTATTGTTTTGCTTTTTCATGGCAAATACGAAGATGAAACCACACACTCCATTTGTAGTTCCAAAGTATTTGGGACCTGAAGATTCTGCTTTGGTTCTACAAATTTCAATTGTATTCATATTATTCTTTTTTTTTTTCCTTCCATGTTCAATGTACTATAAGTTATTAAATTCAATGGTTAATTTAAAATGGTTAATATTGTTTACTATAATTCAATTTAATTCTTTTATTGATAAAATCCATTGGTGAATCTTGTCTACTTTTAATGGTATTATATATATATATACATACATATATATATATATATATATATATATATATATATATATATATATATATATATATATATATATATTAGGCATAATTTAAACCAAAAATTTGAAATGTCTTGTTAAAATTGGGTATTGCCGTTGAAAAAAAAAAGTTTCAGTTCGTTTTAATATGTACATGTCACCTCCCCCCACTTAGCACATTTTATATGCATCATTTAATAGTGCACTTTATTTCCAATCCTTTGGTACCAACAACTTTCTTCTACAATAATTTGTTGAGGCGTTAGTATGGTGGTTTTTTTTTTGGGGGGGGGGGGAGCTATTCCCATGACTGTATGCTATTCTTTTCACTCAAAACATGAAATTTTTAGCTTATGAAGTTTTTCACTGTATACACGTCCTTTTTTAACTTGTTTTTGTATTTTATATTTTTTAATTAATTTAATTGTAAAGTACTTCTTTATGTGAAATTATATTCAATCTAAAGTTAACAAAATACTATTTCTATAAAACTCAGTTACAGATATTATTAAAATTAAATTTTATTCTACATCTAAAAAATAAAAAAATAATAAAAATAAAGATCTTTTATTGTAATAAAGTTATTAAGGGTTTAATGCTTGTATTCCAATATGAAAAAAAGCAGAATTGATTGCACTTTTACTCAAACATAGAATATTTTCCCCAAACCTAAATCTGACATCATTTTCACCATATCAAAATTTAAATATACACCTTTCATATCTGTATTCACTTTTTAAAGAAAATCGATAATTTAATTTGATCATTTTGATTCAAAACTTGAAGTCTCTATAGCTATTAATTGAAACATATACTAAACTATCCATATACTTTTTTAAAGCATAAATGAAATTTTATAAAAGAAACAAACATTCACTGGGTTTTATAACAGACAATATTCTTGACACAACGTAGTTTAATTATTTTTTTTTTCACTTTTAATAAAAAAATGGCAACATAAAAATCCAGTAGTCTGTTTTTTTTTCCCGGTTTTTTTCCCTTTGCTTTTAATAAGCATGGAGTACTTCTGTTGCCACGTTTAGAAAAACGGTATTACAAACTACAAAAAAATTAATGTTTCAAAAATAAATTAAGATACAGTATTCAAATAAATCGCATTTAAAAGTACATTTTTTCCCCTATACGATGGTGTAAAAATTAAAAAAGTGGGCAGTTAAGAAATACAAAAATTTGCAGTAGAAAAATTGCAAAACCGGAAATGCATTTCAAACTTTAAAGTAGTTGCCATTCTTAAAATGACGTATGCGTTACGCAGAGATACTTTTGGTCTTTATAATATAGATATTGAAACCACATTTTTAATTATTATATAAGTTGGAAAAAAGCGTTTTTTTTATTATTATCATTTCGAGTATTTAAATCTTAGAAGTAATTTTTTTATTTGATTTAATAAACATTAATTAGAATTCTGTTCTTTGGTACTGTGTATTAGGTATAGAATTTAATATAAAAAGTAATACGCAAAAAAAAAAAAAAAAAAAAAAAAAAAAAAAAAAAAAAAAAAAACTATTCAAATTTAAAAGCGTATACCGAATTTTAAAACGTACACTCCAGCAATTATTATGCAAAGACAGTACCGTAACCGATTTCTTTTATGTGTCCCTGTAAATTAATAAAAAATGTTAAGAATGTTCTATTTTAACGTGATCGTAAAGAAATTCAAGAATTTATGCCAGTTTCAAAAGATTTGGAATAGCGTAATGTCATTAAAATACTCTTCAATTCTTTTAAGTGTCCCTAAAATTGAAACATTAACAGTACATACTTAATATGTAATAACAAACATGTTTTAATAAACCTAAATAAGTTTTATCAATTGTATAAAAATCCGAGTGTATTTACGGGAATCAGTGCATGGACAGACGAACAAACAAAAAAAAAAACGCAAAAGCACTCTAACTTTGTTGGAAAATGCTAAAAATCTACAAAAGTACTCAAAATCTTGCATGTATATAAGAGGGCGTGAGGTTCAAACTTTGCCTTTTCCAGAAAGTAAAATTTTTGCGATTTAAATAAATGTCATAAAAACTATTAGTTTTCATTGTAAACACCAAGATTTTACAATGCCAAAACACACGTTAAAACTTTCTTTCTTTCTTTTTTTCATTTTTTTCCTAAAATTATAGTTTTTTTTCTTTTACGCAGATTTATTAATAGAATAGGTTCATACAGAAAATTCATTTTTAAAAATGTCGATAAAGTGCGTTTTGAAGTTTACGTCCTCATATATATTATATAATTTTAGAGTTACATTTTAAGTGTCGTCTACAAATTTCTAGATAAATAAACCGTATGATTATTAGCGGAAACAATAAAAACTATACGCAGAAAGGATATATAGCCAGGATTCTTAGGTTCTCGATGAACCTAAAAAATATTCTAGCACTCCATGTATGTCCCCTCTACTGTGATATCAAAATGACGTACGGGGGCAGATATACTGGGGGTAGATATCAGGCTCTCGTAGAAAGTGAAATTCTGCAGCACTGGATATCTTCCCCCTTCTAATGCAGAGCTCAAAATGGCGGACGGGGGCAGATATACTGGGGGAAGATATCAGGCCCTCGTAGAAAGTGAAATGCTGCAGCACTGGATATCTACCCCCATCTAATGCAGAGGTCAAAATGCCGGACGGGGGAAGATATATTGGGGGTAGATATCAGGCTCTCGTAGAAAGTGAAATTCTGCAGCACTGGATATCTTCCCCCTTCTAATGCAGAGCTCAAAATGGCGGACGGGGGAAGATATACTGGGGGCAGATATCAGGCCCTCGTAGAAAGTGAAATGCTGCACCGCTGGATATCTACCCCCTTCTAATGTAGAGGTCAAAATGGCGGACGGGGGCAGATTTCATGGGGGAAGATTTCATACATCCCATCATTCCTTCAGAGCGGCAGTTTTATCAAAAAAGGATGCTCTTCGGAAAAAACTGGTCTTGTAAATCATGTTTATAGTAGCGAACAGAAAAACACTCCTTTTTAATTGAAAACCGAAACTGTTTTGACCTGAACTATCCGAGATGAATGTTCATTGGTTAATCTAGTCACATGACGTTCGGTCGATTTGGCGGGATCTGGTCTTCTGCTAAGATAACGAAGAGAGGCTTACTCATCTATTTCGTGTCGCTTGCAATTTTTTAAAAAAATCTTTTAAACCACGCTATATATAAACACGCTCTTTGTTTTATTTTATTAAATATGTCATCAATTGAAATTATTCAACAGATGCTCATTGCCAAAGGAATTTCGGATGAAGATGCACAAAAACTTTATGGTAAGTATTCTTTTCTACCTCTAATAGATTTCTATTAGTGAACTTTCTTGTTTTCATTCTAGTATGTAATCTCTCAAATAAAAAAAATTACTTTTTTTCTGTTTTTAAGCATCACCTACCGTTCCAGGGTTGCACATAATACTAAAATTTCAACTTTTTATTATCTTTACATAAAAATCAGGAGACTGGGTTTTGTCCGACTCTCTTCAAAGACATCTAGGATCTGAAAATTATGTCCTTTTGTCTTTTTATTATTTAAAGGCCAGGCCCCACTCACATTATTTTGTGTAATTAATAATATCGCATTGTTTTATATCGTTTAATACATTATTTTATTTCATTAAAAAAAATGCATGCCCCATGTGTACATTTCCAAAAATGTTTAAAGTGCGAAAAATATTTTCACTTAATTGAAAATCTAAATATTCAAACTTAATTTTTTAATTATACTTGCCAAAATGTAATTACACCAACATTTTACAAATAGATGCTTTTAAGTTACTTTAATGTGGTTGATAAATTTTCAATGTTTTATTCATTTTATTAATATTATTATTATGAATATAACTCTGCCATGTAAATTTTATAATCTAGCAATCAAATCAGTCAGGAAGCCGAAAACATTTTTAAGGGCACAGCTAAAAAGGGGCTTATAGGGCTTTATACCTCCCCATTTCAATAAAAAGGATTGCAGTATGTACTTAAAAATAAATCGATTTGTGTATAAGTTGAACCCCCTCCCCATTTTCAACTCCCAAATTTTGTCTGACACTTCAGAAGTTGTTAAAAATGTATTTTCTGTCTTAATTGCTTCCTTATCCAATCTCAGACAAAATAATAATAATAATAATGAAAATTATAGTAATTATGAATCTAGTAAATCTGGATATCAGTAACTTCAAACATCAATTCTAGTTTTATTTTCCATTTTTTTTTTTTTTTTTTTTCTTGTGGTGTTTAAAATTAGGGTTGGCAAAAAAACCAAGTTTTTTGGGGGGGGAAAAAAAACATTTTTTTAGTTTGTTTAACCAACCAGATTTTTTAAAAACATCTTTTCTTATCTCAAATACATGCATATATTCTATTTTTATAAGACTTTATAAACAATTTTTTAATTACTAATTATAAACATTTGATGATATTTCTCCCCATAGTTATTTAAAAATAAATTTCAAATACTGCTCAATTTTTTGTTTTTTTGAGTGATAATACAAACTTCAGCATTTTTAATTACTAGATTTTGCAAAAAACAGGGGGAAAAAAATTATTAAAATGCTATAACTAAAATCACATTTTTTAATAATCTCTTATTCAACTTCATGTTTCGATTTTAACTCTCAGAAGTAATCTTCCCAATCAAGATTTTTTATTTAATTTTATTTATTTATTCATTTATTTATTTTTCTTTACAGTTTGAATAAAATTTCAAAGATTATCCTGTTATGTTATTAATTGCTTTAAATATTTTGTATTTTTATAAAATGAAAATATTTTATACTAAATATTGAATATTTTTGGATGATTCTCTCCAAATAGGCCAAAATAATAGTCATGAGGAAGTGATAAATTTTAACAAAATGCCCATTTATTTCTTTATTTATTACTATTATTATTATTATTTTTACTGTTATCTGAAATGAAATTAGCATTAGTGGGTTCTAACTCCATCTAAATACAGTAGACTCCCTCAAATCCGCACATATTTTATGGATGTAAACAATGAAACTTTAGTTCGGATATTGGGACAAAATTTAATTTTTTAGTTTTGTATCAATTCCATATATTTTTTAATTTGTAATTTTCTTAATATAACTCTATTCATGTTTTTTTCACAAAGGAAGATTTTTTTTTTTTTTTTTTTTTTTTTTTTTTTTTTGAAAAATTAAAGATATTGCTGATATTACTGGTAATCACAATCTTTTTACCAAACATATTTATGCATTAAGATTTTTTGGTTATTAAGCCTGGCTAAAGTTGGAAAAAAATCCTTATTTTATGATTTTGATGTGAATTAGTAATGTACTTTTATGAAGCAAGTTTTGTTGAATAATTTTGGAAAAATACATTTAATCTTTATAAAGAATATTTAATCATACACTATTGATTATTAATTTGACCTTTGCTATTACTTTAATCATTTTAATAATTATCTA
>OZ025292.1:399036954-399073822 GCA_964019185.1 Maratus speculifer
AGGATGGATTTGACATCATTCAGTATGATAGATTAAAAGTTCCCACTAGAAAGACGACATCTATTCAGGCCGTCAAGAACAATGACGGCCCCAGAATCAGTCACCTCCCCCCCCCCCCTTACACAGACACGCAAGACACATAAAATGCATGTGAATCTTAAATAAAGCCTCGTCTATTTTGTAGACTACTTAAGTCACCTTTCATAAATTACATTATTTATTTTCTTGTAGTCAAAGATAATAATGATATATTCTAATAATTATCTATTCTTCTTTAATACTATTTAACAAAAGTAAATACAGTCCTTTCTTTTTTTTTATTGTTACATTATGGTATCCATAAAAATTATAATAAACAGTGTGTATTGCAAGAGTTCCCTTTGAGATTTTTGGACTCCAAAACAAGTTAACGGCTGCACTCCCCCCCAAAAAAATAAATCCCCAATCCCCACTCCCCCCAATCTCCTCAGATCTGCGCGCATTTACATAGCAACAACAAGAACATCGCTTGAGAGAATGCTATGCACTGAGGCGAGGATACCATATTTTCCCTTACTGAAATATAATTATTTTCAGTATAAATATCGCCTTTTTACTGAAAAACAATCATTTTATGGTATAAATACCGTTTATAATTGAAATAGCACAGAAATTGGTCATTTTATGGTATAAATACTGTTTATAATCGAAATAGCACAGAAACTGGTTTTTTTAATGCATAACATATCTTAGAAATACGGTACTCATACAGTAAAGAATGATAACAGTAGACGTACCGTAAAATTTAGGTACATCTATTGAAATGCTACGAAAATTTTTACAATGTCGTTTTCCTTATTGAAAAATAATTATTTTACGGTATAAATACCGAGTTTTTACGGAAAAATAATAATTTTACTGTGTAAATACCGTTTTTAATCGAAACAGTACAAAAAACTGTTTTTTACACTTAATATACCTTAGAAATACGGTATTCATACCGTAAAGAGTGAAAATGGTAGAAGTACCGTGAAATTTACGGTACATCTACTGGAATTTTACAAAAATTTTTTACAGTGTCGAAAAAATCGGTCGTCTATCATTAGCCTAAAAATTGTCGTTTGTTGTTGCTATGCTGAAAGCGTTCTATTTATTTTTATTTTACAAGTAACTTAATATAGAGAAATTATTTTAATTAGTTCTTGATATTATGTAAAATAGAATGAATTTAGTTAATTAATTATTTGATACGCGTTAATAGAAATAACGTAATACCGGGCTCTTACAAATTTTGGTGACCCAGACGTGATCAAAATTTGTAAGAGCCCGGTATCACGTTATTTCTATTTACGCGTATCAAATAATTGATTAATTAAAATCATTCTATTTTACATAATATCAAGAACTAATTAAAATAATTTCTCTATATTAAGTTACTTGTAAAATAAAAATTAATAGAACGCTTTCAGCATAGCAACAACAAACAACAATTTTAATTCTTTTAATAACAACGATATTGTCTGCATTTTCGTTGCCATAACAAAAGAACGGAATTTTTACAAGTTCATGGAGGCTACAGATGAATATATAATAAAGCTCACTGTGATAAGGAAAGAACGATCAAGATAAATTATGCCCTCGTGGTTATGCTTCACCGGAAATGCTTAGTCATATCTTATAACAATGTTCTAGTAACCATGCTCATTTTATTAAGCGTCATGATGCGTTAGTAAACTATATCCAGAGATTTAATATAATTAGCGGCAATACTGTTCAAAAGGAGACAGTCTTTATAGTTGAGAATAATAGAGAGCTTATTCCAGGCTTAGTAATTTATAACAATGACCATGATGTCTTTATCTATATCTATATAATCAACGACCAGTTCTTCTTTGAAGCAGAGTATAATAATAACAAGTTTATGAAATATTCTGCAGTGGGTAAACATTGCAAAAATTTTGTTCTGGCGGCTTCTAAGATAACACCCCAATAATTAATTGGATCGATGTTGTCGCGGAAACATCACCAAAAGATATTCTGTGTCTTGGAATATTGAAGAAGTGAGATCACAAGATCCTTTCTTGTCGAAATCGTAGGTGGAACAGCTATATATCGTGACTTTCAACGCATGATCTATTGAGCATGAACAGTGAGATAAGGGGGAGGGGGTCTGAGTTTCTGGGTTTGTGACGTCATATTGGGCTTTAGAAATTGGACTTGGGATTTAGATGAAAATAAAAGGATTTTAGACTATCACCACATGAAAAGTAAGGTTCAGGCGGGAAAAAAAGGAAGCAAAAACAAAATTTAAACGTAAAAAGATATGCTAGAAGTACGAGAGCATAAGAAAGATTACAATGAGGTACAATGATACTGAAGTAATTGCTTATGTTCTCGCAGCGTTATTACAACGTTTGCCCCATTTTGCGTTATTACAAGTTAAGACGTTTTATTCCTTTTTCATGATTTACTGTAAATTTCTCTTCATTTAATTGCAACAAATAGCTAAATGTTGGTTGAGATGTAAGCTTTCGTCTCTGTAGATATGCAGAAATGTACAGCGGTAGTTTAGTCTGCATAGTGTGCCCTCTAAAATCCGGCATGAATGTCATTTTACCACACCCTTTTCGTTTTACATTTCTAACTTAAGCGCCCTCACTATTGATTAAAAAAGACCCGGATGATAATGTAAAGTCTATGGGGGGGGGGGCGTTCTTTTCAAATATCTCGCTCAGATTTTAATGTTTTGACGGGATATTTTTGCATAAGATAGCTCAGAACGGTCCACAACCGGTCTAATTTTTACTTTTTTTTATTTTGTTATATTCTTTTTATATTAGGATAGTTTCAGTTTCATAGCCGGTTCAAACTGGTAAAATTAATGTATTTTTTGAAAAAATCTGACACCAAAATCGAAAAAGTCAAAACTAGGCCGGTTGTGGATCGTCCTCC
Organism: Maratus speculifer; assembly: GCA_964019185.1. NCBI lineage: Eukaryota > Metazoa > Arthropoda > Arachnida > Araneae > Salticidae > Maratus > Maratus speculifer. Next base: position 399,039,886 of record OZ025292.1, read on the forward strand.
TTCCCCCCCCCCCCAAAAAAAAAATAAAAAAATAAAATAGAACGCTTCTGTCGACTTTACATTAACATTCGGATGTTTTTCAGTCAGTAGTGTAGCGTCTTAAGGGACAAATTAAAGTAGAAACCTTTTATGAGTGTATATGACTAAAAGCGATAGTGAGATCGCTGACACTATGCTACATTGAATAGCCGGTAAAGCTGATAGCTCATCGGAAAGGAACAAGGATGAGGAGCGAGCATAAGAAAAAGTATCACATGAAAAATGCATAAAGTTGACTGGAAAATTAACATCTGCTTCTGAGAAACAAGACTATAGGGTATTTTTTTTTTTTTTTTAAACTGACGCTATTTAGAGCTCTCTGTGTCTGATGTTAATAACCGGAACTGCTTTAAGATTTATAAGGGGATTAATGAAACCAAGGGAAAAAGATTCCAAGAAAAAAAAAATAGTTCCAATCACCAGTAAGGACTATTCCATGTGACGTGTGATGCTCGTCGAAAATGTTATAGGAAGAATGGAAGGAGTGGTTCAAGAGAATGGTAGTCAGATTGAATCAGTGTTCTCGCTGGCATTTGACCAACGTTAGTAATTTGGCTAATTAAAAATAAAAAACATTCGCCAAATGAAAAAAGTACTAGCAAAATAGATTCGTCGCGTAGCACAAAAAAAAAAAAAAAAAAAAAAAAAAAAATCTTTAATTCTTTAATGTACCCTCGTTTTTTCAATATGTTCTAAAATAACCTAAGTTTTTATAACTGGGACAACGACTGTTATTAATCTAATTTCAATTATCCACCAAAAATGTAAAAAATATGTATATATATGCATATGTATGAAAAACGAAAAAGAAAAAAAGAAAAAGAAAAAACTGAGCACTAGCAATTTGGCGAATCTAATCGCTTGTTTACTCGCCAAAGGAAGAATTTAGTCTCAATTTGGCGCATTGGTGAGCGACAGCGAGAACACTGGATTGAATATGGACAATTATCTAATAGATATCCAAATTATTAATTTTATGTGTTTCTGATGTTTTCTTTCCATGTATAGCGCCAAATTTCCCGCTAATGGCGGTGGTTAGAACTATTATTTATTTATTTATTTTGTTGTTGGAATCTTTTTTTTTCCATGGTTTTATTAGCCCATTTATAAATTTTTGCGTCATTCCAGTTATTAGAACAAGCTATCGGCGGCTCTGAATAGCGTCAGTTTGAAAAAAAAACAAACAAACTGTATTTCCAAAATCTATATTCTTCATAATATAAATTAACGTTGCTATTTCAAAAATTACATGAGAAGAGATAACTTTAATATTTGTTATATATTTTTCTTTGTAACATAGAAAAACTCAACCAAAGTAAGTTAAAAAAAAATATATATATTTGTAGACAGGGATGCGAAACAATTTTTTTTTTTTTTGCTCCCAATCCTCCATGTTTACATATTATTTCGCGCAAGAAAACACAATGATAAATCTACGAGTCCACCACTAAAATCTGTTGGTGGTTTTCACCAATGATTTGGCTGACCAGTTGCATTTTAATATGCTAATCGAGTTCTGTCAAATCCTGGAATTTCATCATCGAGCTTGATGAGGTGATTGTTGCTCAGGTTTATTAATTTTCTCTTTTTCTCATATAATTACCACTTAGTTATGAATGAAATTGTGAATAAAGAATAAGAATTCAGTATATCGGAAGTACTTTTGATTTTTTTTTTTTCAGAAATCCGGAATTAAAAAAAAAAAAAAAAAAAAAAAAAAAAAAAAAAAAAGACTTAAAATCGGTCCCCATGATGAAGATTTTTTAATTTATACTGTACCAGATTTAAAAACCCTAGTAACCAATCAATATTCCTTATATTGAGGTCAAATATTGTATTTATGGTAAACGTTTCCTAATATCGGTATTGGTTAAAGATTTGCTTTACATCGAAAATGTTTAAGCTCAAACACTATTTATAGCCCAAATATCAGTTTTTCAGTGAAAACATTTATCATAAAAATAACAAAATTGCAGAAATATTAGTTTTGCCATAAAAATAACAATAAAATTGTGAAACACGTTTGACAATATATAAACAGTTCAGTGTTTGTAGCATTTTTTACCATTATGGAAAAAAAAGTTTAGCTAAAATATGGGCAATACAAAGAATATTGTCCTAGTTTATTTTACTTATTTATTTAATTTTATTTATTTAATTTACCGAAATTGACAAAATATGGAATATAAGCTGGAAAAGAATGCTGTTTAATTTATATTAAGTACAAACATACTTATTTTTTGCAATCACATGTATACAAATGACACAAATAGATTATATAAGACCATTCTTGAAAATTATTTCAATAAATAAATATTGAGTAAATTGCGATACAATTTTCAAACAAATTGTGATGTAGGTTTCGGGCAAACTGCATATGAAAGTAAATTTTTTTTTCGCTATTTGATAATGTAAAAATTTAAAGCGTGTGATATTTAGAAATTTAAGAAATCGCAATGAAAGTAAGCAAAAGTTAAATTTTATCGTCTGCTGTTGCCATTCACAAAATCACGTCAGCGTTACGCACTGATATGTTTGCCCTTCAGAAATACAGATTAACAGGAACACGAAAAAGAATTTAGTTACAGCACTGCCTATAACCAAGAATTGGCGAAAGTGCATTTTCAATCGTGGTATACGTTTTTAAAATAAACTAATTTTTGTGCATATTACAGTGGGAGACCAAGTGATTAGTTGCGCAATAATTTTTTTGACATTACTGACAATATTGACAGGTATCGTCAACCAGTAAGGGGCTCTTAGTGCGTAAAATGCGTCAGGGATGTTATGGGAACATTTGGTGTTTTAAACCTTCACTGCACTGTGTGCCATAGCTGGCACAGACCTAAAAACACTAATTCTCATTATGTGCCATAAATTTGGCCAATATGATCGGTGTAACTGATCAAGAACAGACCAAAGTATAGGATAATTCTCATTTTGTCCATGTCAAATGGCCGAATTTCACATAACCCGTAAAGCATGGTGACGTCACTGCAACGTCGTTGTGAAGTCACATTGTGACTTGGTGACCATCGATTGTCGATGTGACGTCACGTGACGTCGATGTGAAGTCGTTGTGGCCGTTTTAGAGCTCTTTTGTGACGTTCCACAAAGTGGTCACAATGTGACAAATTTGTGAAAAATGTGTCATTTGTGACTAATTTGACATTAACATTGTGACGAAACTGTGAGAAAAGCGACGATATTTAAACTGCCGGAAACATGTTTTTTTAAAGTAAATAACATGTTTTGAAGGATATTTATAAATTTCTAAAGATTTTTAAGAAAGTCACATCTCAATCACAATGTGACGTCACTGAGTGGTGGCATTTTGGTCACAGATGTGATGTGACCAAAGTGACTCACAGTGACGTCACTGTGACCATGCATGCTATTAGGGAAGGCTCATTCTCTGATAAAGGGAAATTTTATGTTCTTGGCTAAAAATTGTGAATTAATCAAGTCAGCTATGAATGTTTGCAGTTTTCGTGAACATTTCTGTTTGAATGCTACATTGTGCACTAGTTTAAATATGAAAATAAAAATAATTTCAACATCTAAAAAAGCTGTAAAATTGCAAATGTCATTACCATGGCTTGTCCGAAAATTTAAATTTTTGAATTCAAACCCTTATTGTTAAGATTTGGAAAGCTTTAGAACAAATGTATTGATTGTATGGGTATATTTGATGTTTCTACTTTTTATACATTTAACACCTTACACAAAACAGAAAACATTTTTATTGATTATACTTGTTTAAAGTTTGTCCCTAGCATTAACTGTCATTACCATGCTCCACACTAATTCTTCATATAATTATCCCCGTATTTGTTATTTTTATATGGAAATTCTCTTATATTGTATAGTTCCACATCTTCTTACGAGCTGTAGCATCTATTTTTAATTAATTATGCAAGAACTACTTCAATTTATGGATTTTGTTCCAAAAATACAGTCTGTGTACTTAACTTGTGCCATTACCAAACTCCTTATTGTTGAAATGCTTATTCAGTAATTTAACTTTACAGAATCAATTACAAAGACAGTTTGGGACTGATTTCAGAAAATATACTCCATAAGTTTTAAATTGTTACAGTTTAGCTCTAAAACAGGGTTAACGTTAAAAATGTCATTACCATGTTCATTATCATGGCGTATTATATTTATGATTTCAAGGTCATATTAATGACAATTTTAGACATTTAAAAAAAGTCATTACTATTCTTTGGCAAAAATTCCCATTTCTTAAATGTCTGGTGTAATTTGAGTCTGAAATCAAGAGTTAAAATATTGAAGTCTAATCATTTTAGCGAAGCCAAAATTTCCCTTTATCTGAGAATGACCCATAAATTTAGAATTAGCTCTTCGGAAAAAAAAATATTTCGATTAAGTATAAAGGCAAAATTTACTTTTATTTTTTTTTACTGAATACTTAAAAATATTATTATAAAGCAATTTTCAGAATAAGCAGATAAAATTAATTAATTTAAGCTTATTTAATTGCAAAATACAACAATGCAAAATTTAAAAACCTAATTGTGTATACAGGGTATACGCCATAAAATATCAAATTATAGCTGGGAATTTGAAATTTAATTTTTTTTTTTTACTGTTTTTCCCATTAATAGATGATATATAGATTTCAAATATATATTTTTTTTTCATAAGAATAGAAATAATATTGCGGTGAAAGGTTAAATGTTTTCAATTGTTTATGGTAAATTGTACTGTCTGCGAAAGGTATAAAAGGAAAACATGACAAGTAAAAAAAAAAAAAAAAGAATTTTTGATTATTGTTTGGTATAATAATGAGTAAATAAGAGAAAAAGGTCCATAGCAGGTCCAGAGGAGTACAATCCGAAAAGGAAGATTCGACGAAATTTTGACGAAATTTTTTCAGCTCAAGTGTTTTGGAACACTTGAGCTGAATTTTTTCACAATATATTTCTACGTTAAGGATGAAAGTCTATTTGTTTTTATAAAACCATAAGTATTCAGTCCATGTACACCAAAAATAGTTTAAAAATTCATCAATAAATAACAACGAAACAAAACTTCATATTCCTTGCAATAAAAAGTATAGACGTTGTATTGTAACTAATAATTTCGTTACCCACTGTACTTAATACGAAGAACTTCTATAAACAGGGATCCTATATATAGGACTGCACAGAATACTTCGTGAACATTTCTGCTTATTAACGGAAATTGCTGAAGAGGAGTTTCATCTGTTATGCATTTCCTAACTGACTCAAATTTTCACATGCTATGTAGTCTAAAAATAAATATTAATATGCAGCAGTTTGGCGCAATACAATAAAAAAAAAAAAAAAAAAAATAAAACATAACAGAATAGATAACATCAAAAATGTCAAAATTAGTAAACTATGACCAGACTAAATTCGGTTGCCTTTAGCGTACTGTACCTAGAATTAAGAATAGAACTGGAACTATTGTTGGATTCAAGGGGCTACCCAGTTCACGATGAACTCAATGTTTTGGGTATGAGTATTTGTGCATCACATCATAGGGAGCCAGAAAATAACATACAGTCACAGCAAAAAAAAAAAAAAAAAAAAAAAAAAAAAAAAAAATGGTTGCCTGTAAAGTCGGTATACGGGCGAAAGTTTTACGTGACAACGACTTTGAGTTGTAAAATAATTTTAATGTGAATATTCATTCGTATAGTAGGAAGAAGGATGAAATAATAGTAACAATTTAAAACATTTATTTATACAAAGAATTATATTTAAAACATTAATTTATACAAAGAATCTCGCACTGAATTTCATATTAACAAAATTTTATTTTTACCTTTACACATACATACGTATTTATATACAAATATACATACAATAACTTGCAATACACTGTGTTTGTTAAACACATTTTACTTCATGTTTATTGATGTCAAATGTTGAATTTTGTAAACAGCATATTAAAGAATTTTTCAATGAGCAGAATATAACTAAAGTAAAATGGCTTTCACTAATCACATATCATTAGTTTTCCATAATATACCACCGAATTACGAAATAAACTACACTTATTTTCTTTGTACTTTATACTAATAACTAATACATAACGTATTTCGTCTTAGTTTGATACTATCTAAAATTCCTATTAAGCACCGCCCCTTCCTTGCAGCGAATTCACATTCACGTTCAGAAAATGGTCCCACAAGTGACCGGAAAAAGTTAAGAGAAAAGTGAGCGCGTATCGTGAGCGGAGCGTAACGTAACGTAACGCAGTTTCTTGAAGTGTCTCCCGGCAAACCAATTTACAAGGCGTTGTCACGTCAAAAAAAAAAAAAAAAAAAAAAAAAAAAAAAAAATCTTGACATTTGCGATTTTAGACGTTTTGTTAAATATCTAGAAATATACATAAAGAATGACTCTGAAACTCCAGGTGTATAAACAAAATAGTACAGGTTATATATTTTCGAGAAGATTTTTTCCCAAAATCCAATAGGGGACCGCAATCAAATTGAAAAAAGAACGAATATCTTTTGAATAACCCTATCAAAACTAATGTAGCAAAAGCGTTTGAACTGCAGATTATAATTGAGTGGCTTATGGTAATAAACTGTGTTCATTTTTATGCGGACAGCATGTACACTCGTAGAGAAATTAAAGTTTTTATAAAAAGGGTCCCAAATTTTGCCAAGTTTTTTGCTTATAATTTGCAGAGTTCTTAATAAAAAACAATGTTTTTTTCAGAAAATATGAGAAATGACATTGTACATAATACCCTGTAATCAAAATTTAAAAATATTAATAATTGTATGAAAAAAGAGCAGGTTTACTAAATAAAATTTCGTTGCGTTTGCGTCAACTGTATAAAAAATTCATTTGCAGATTGTGTTAGCTAAATGTATAAAGCAACTTTTGTTAAAGTTTCAAAATCATAGCTTGAAAATTCTGAATATTATCGTTGAAAGAATAAGATCAAAATCCGATATTCTCAAAATGAAACAAAAAAATGAGAGACTGTATCCATATTCCATTGATTAGTGTCTACAGAATACTGCACGAACTACTATATTTGGATACAGCTCCTCTTATTTTTGCTTAATTTTGGGAATAACGATTTTGACGGTGATGTTGACGGACCCCCTATTGGATTTTGGAAAAAAAAAATCTTCTCGAAAATATATGTCCTGTACTATTTTCTTTATACATCCGGAGATTCAGAGTCTTTCCTCATGTATATTTCTTGATATTTAACAAAACGTCTGAAATCGCAAATGTCAAAATTTTTTTTGCTGTGACTGTATAACAGCAGTACAAGTATCATAACAATAAAATTAAATAGCTGTTTAAATGGAGAAAAAAGTGCTTTAATCCCGCCGATGACCGCGAGCAGCCGAAGTCTGATGGCAATCATTTGCGCTGTGCCAAGCCCTGAAATGGGCCGAACTAAAGATGAGTCCGGGTTCGTTTTTCGGAGTCCGAGCTCGAAAGATTTTTTGTCATCAGAACCCGAACCTGATATTAATAATAATTAAAAATTGCATGATATTTAAAAATTGTTTCACATGTGGTACCTCATTTTGAAAAATTTCTTACATAATGTACTCTCAATATTAGCTGGAGATTTATTATCTTCGATTATCATTGTTATAGTCAATTTCGGGACTATTATCCTTATCGGATTTCTCAGTATAGTTAAACTCTTTGAGAATGTTAAAATCATCAGTAATTATTGCTAAGTTTGCTTTCAGGTGGGGGACTTTCAGGTATAGCATGGGATTTTTCTAAGTTTTGGGGTTTTTGTGTAGCTTCTATATGAGCGGGATGTGCAACCTGTCAATTTGTAATGGTTAGAGTAAACCTAAATCTTTAAAGGGACAGTAAGGAGATAGATGTTTTTCATTGCATTTAACGCATTTAGGTTCAAAATTGCGTATTTCATTGGCGTGACCATACCTCTGACATCTATAGGTTTGTTTGATATTTTATTTCTAAAGAACTCCACGGTGACTTTAATGTCACAAAGTGCCTGCACTTTATAGATGTACTTGAGATTCTGACTGTCCTGATTGGGGAGAACATTGACCATGTAGAAGATCATTCCTCTACCAGTTATTTATTTTTCATCATGACAGCACGTGTTGAAATGAAGCCATACATTTTTCTTAGATCCTAAATGATAATTAGGGAGTTGGTATTACGGGAGGGAGGAGGAGGCTTTAATTAAAAAAAATCATGCTTTGGCTTTTGGAAAAAACGTAGTGAATTTTAGGTTTTTAGTATGGCGAAATTTCTTAATTATCTTTAGGGGGAACTGGGGCACATTGATACACCTCCTGTACTGTACACATTGTCATTACAGGAAGTTTTACAACAGTTCCAAAAGGTGATACTAGTGCACTCAACTACACACAGAAAGTCTTGGAATGATTCAGTAGTTTGATGAAATGGGACGGGTGATTTATTGTTTTTGTAGGTTAAAAGTAAATTTGAGTTGTACAACTGAAATGGTATTACAGAACTGTTCCAGTATTTTCAACCGAAAAGTATACTCTCCCTGGCAAGTAAAGCTACTCTTTATCAGTTCCTCATTCTTTATTGTTAGAAAAATTATGAAGTGTTGGATTTGAGACTCATTTTATTCAAAATAGCTGTATGGGGCAAATTGATACAGTCTATGTCGGGGCACATTGATACAACCTAAATCCTTTACTAGTTCATTTTTTCATTACCTTTTACTATTTTTTTTACCATACACTCCTTAATCCAGCCATTTTTCGCCAAAAATTTCTAATATTAGTTTTTATTGAAGTGAAATAGCTGTAATTTTTTTTATATTAAAACATTTTATAGTATTTTTGCAAGTAGAAGACGTAACAACTTACCCAACATCTATTGCTAGTAGAATTGACAAAAAAAGAGGATGGCAGCCTGAAAAATCTCAAATTTACATCGATTATCCAGATAAAAAAGTATTTTCGACATGAGAAATGTTAAGTAAGAGAAAGAAGCTGTAGAACAGCACAAGGTAATTATATTATAAACAGAATTTTTAATATAATTATCCTTTTTCTGTTTATAAACTGATTTATGAAAGAAGATGGGGTTGAAGTGCCAGATATGACAAAGTTACCACAGCCAACAATCAGACAAGGAACAGCCAGAACTTCAGGTCATTATACATTTCATTTTTATTACTTTAATATTTCAAAAATATGCATTAAAATATTTAATTGCTATAAAGGACGTTAAATACTAATAAAAACATTAAAAGATCTTAATAATTTTTACATGTTTCAATTGAATTTACTCAATCATCATCAGAAGAAGAAAATACAAATAAACACAAAGATGGAAAATGACAATAAACTATTACAAATGAAAATTTTTTTTATAAACTATTTATATTTGTAATAGTTTATTTTACAATAAACTATTACAAATTTCATTTGTAATAGTTTATTGTCATTTTCCATCTTTGTGTTTATTTGTATTTTCTTTTTCTGATGATGATTGAGTAAATTCAATCGAAACATGTAAAAATTATTAAGATCTTTTAATGTTTTTATTAGTATTTAACGTCCTTTATAGCAATTAAATATTTTAATGCATATTTTTGAAATGTTTTTAATGTGACGTATATGAAGACTTCTATTTATAATTAATGCTTTAATATTGCTTACAAATAAATTGTGGGTGATTTGAATTTCTATAAATAAATATAAAATGGTTTGCTAACTATTTTTCTATGAAAAATATGCATTGGTGTTATTTTATCTTCATTTTCCCAGACGTATCAAAGTGTCCCATAAGATGCATCAATCTGTCCCGGGGATGGGACACATTGATACAAATTTCTTTTTTGTGATTCTTTTAAAATTACATGCAAAAATAATATATAAAACAGCGATTGTACATTTTTATAACACACTACACAAGTTTTTCTGACACCACATGGAAAAATAACCTGAAATTTCTGCTTTCTGGACACCAAAAAAAAAAAAAAAAAAAAAAAAAAAAAAAAAAATTCTTGGAAAAAAGCTGTATCAATGTGCCCCAGTTCCCCCTACATGTTTTGGTTGGATTATTAAGAGATCACTGTCTAAAACAATAAGTGGAGGGATTTTGGCATCAAGGTTCTTGATAACTTTAGCAAGATCATTCCAGTTAAGTTCATGAAATTCAACATAAAATGGATGCATAGCATTTTCACAGTATCCGCAAAGAAACTCTTTGAGAGGGTTGAATTCTGATAGGGATTGGCCGACGCGTTTTCACGTAACTTGGCGATAATTATACTTGGCGAGCGATAGATGCTTCCGTCGAGGAGTTTGATTTCCTTCCGAACCGAGTACAAAGTAACTTTTCTCTTGCAGCATTGCATTGGATGGAACGTGTCTTATTGAAAGCTGTACTCTTTAAAAGTTTTTAAACACAAATTTTTACTTTGTATTTGGTTTACTTTGTACTCGGCTCCGAAGGAAATCAAACTCGACGGAAGCGTCTATCGCTACGCCAAGTATAATTATCGCCAAGTTACGTGAAAACGCGTCGGCCAATCCCTATCAGAATTCAACCCTCCCGAAGAGTTTCTTTGCGGATACTGTGAATATGCGGATGCATAGCTTTTTTGTCATTTTCAGGATTATTTTCATTGGTATCCTCAATATCCATATTTTGTATATTACCGAGGTTCGCATCAGAACTTAGAGGAGAACATATTTTGGAGTAATCAATAGGGTTTAAATTTTTTGTTTTTAAGGAGTACTTTCTCAGATTCAAACAATTTTCTTTTGCCTGAACGGGGAGAACAAATTTAGGACCAACACGTTTCCGGCTTTCAATGTTATCACGAGCATCGTTACGCTGACTAACTAACTAAATCTTTGAAAAATTGGTCGCTTTTGTAAATGTAAACCGCGTCATTGGGCTCCTCTAATATACAAAAAGCAAAAGAGCAAATTGTCCTTGCCTTATATTTTAGGTTGTCGTTGGTGGCATATCCAGGTTGTCTCTGTAGATGCAATATGACGTCGTCACAGTTGGAGAATAAAACCGCAAATGTTTCTTTAGTTTCATCATCGTTTGCGAGTATTCCATTGGAGAAAACATCAAAGCAGTCTAGTGCCAAAGAATCATCCACAATCGAAGTAATAGAACTCTCCACCATTACCGTAGTCATGCTAAGCACACGGCGAGAAATTCAAAATGGCGCAAAATAGGAGACGGGAGTACCACATCTACCCTTGGAGAGAACCAGAAGAAGAATGTGCGTATTTATACAAGGAATAATGAAAAATTGCTGAATTATATGGGCCATTTTCACCATTTGCTTATATTTCATGGTAACAGACTTGACAAGTAACGGATTTGACTTTTCAAATAAAACTAAATAATAATAAAAAATTATTAAAATGAACTAGCTTGTATATTTTCTAACTTGGACAATAATTTACATACCTTCTAAAACTATTTAGTTAACTTACTTAGCAGCTTACATTTCATCGCTTACATTCCATGGTAACGGACTTGACATTTTAAATAAAGCTATTAGAAATAAACTAGCCTGTATAATTTCTAACTTACAAGGAAGGTTTCCATACGGGCATACTCAGAAAAATCTGAAAAAAATACAGAATGTTCTTCTCATATAGTTATATATGTTTATAAAAAAATTTCGGCGGAACCTCCTTATAACGTCCGTAAAAAAATAATAAAAATTTCGTTTATTTGGCGATTTATCTCCGGTTGGCGAAAAAACGAAATTTTGAAAAATACGCTTTTACGCTTCGAATACTTTTTACAGAAAAACTTTCTATGTTCAATTTATTTAAATAAGTTTATTTTAAGTAATTTTAGTTTTGCATTTTTGCTTTCCTTTAAGTGTAATTTTGTCATATACGTTTATATGTACTTATAACAAAATGAAATTAATATATTTTATAATTTAAAACACAATTAAAATTGATTAAAATTGTTCCAAATTGAAAAATACACTGTTAAAAATCTGCTGCATTTTGTTGCAACGCACTCCCTTGCTTGTATAGAAAACGGTTACTTGGCCGTGAAATGGAGCTTTCTCATTGGTTGGAATAGAGATATTATATACAAGCGGTGGAGTGCGTTGCAACAAAATGCAGCAGATTTTTAACAGTGTATGACACGGTCAATTCACCGTGCTATGGAACATTCTCATTGGTCAGAAGAGAGATATTCTATAAAAGTAGTGGAGTGACGTTGCAGTAAATGCTGCAGATTTTTAACAGTGAAGTCAATTAAAATCAATTTTCAGATTCGTTAAAATCGTCTGCTTTTGGCGAGGAAATGCACTGCTCGCCAAATCCCACGTCGCTTTCAGCTTTTCACGCCAATTATTCCAAACTATTTTATTTTTTTACATATCTAATAATGTAATTCCGCCGCTAATTTTCACTGATCCTTTATTACCTACATGAGTAGTTTAATTCGTATTTTTTTCAAAAAATTCTGAGTATGCCCCCAATGGAGACTTTCCTTGTTAGATAGTTATACATATACCTTCTGAAATTATTTAGTAAACAATATTTAATTACAAAAGCTCAAAAACCATTATTTTAATATTAAAATTTAAGGTAACAGATTTGACAGTGAAAAAAAAAAATACCTATAATAACCTAATACCTAAATACCTATATAAACCCTAAATAATAAGAATAACCTTGATGAAAGCTTATTCTTGCCACTATTACATTGCTTCACAATTGAAGAGTAAAAAATGGTAAGTAGTAGTTGCGTGAATAGTTTAACTATATCGCCGAATATTTGCTGTTAACTTTAGGCAATATTCGAAACCTATTTTGATGGAAATAATCACAAGGTGATGGACTTGACAAAAAGTGAGGGGCAAAAGATTTCTGGTGATTTCTTAAAGAAAATATCTTTTGTAATAATTTTTTTCATTAATATAGAACACTAACAGTTCATATTTAAAATAATTAAACTTTTTTATTTTAAAAAGTTAGCTCAAATTTTAAAAAAGCACAGTTAAAAACAGAAAATTTGGAATGAGACAGACATTTTTGCTCAGAATAAAAATTTTAAAGATTTATATCTCAAAAATTTTTATTGATTTTTTTAATTTTTCATGTTAGAAATGTTCAATATAATCCTCTTTAGCTAATGCATAGCTCAAATGAAACTTTAAATATTAATTTATGTTTGAATTTTCTTCCTTTTACTCTGGGACAGCATACGTAAGCGAAATTTGAAAATGGCCCATATTGGAGATAAGCGGATTCAAGTAAGAAGTTCATAGGCCAATGGCAAAATAGAAAAATATGGAACCAGCCATTAGGAGTATAGATTAGGTAATGCAACGAAAAATTCTAGTAGAAATTAAGAAAAAGAGGATTTGTTGTAATATTTCCAACAGTCGGATAAAGGCGCATAGATTCACAATTGATAATATTGTCTAATTTTTTACAGGTAAGACTTTCTTCATGAAAGTTCAGTTTATGTACAGAAGTAAGTTATGTAAATATGTGTGTATAGTTTACCCATTCTGGTTTTATTTTAAACATTGTTTTAAAATTTATAATATGCAATTTATGCACAAAAGAATTGAAACGTTTTTCTTGCTATTGATGGTAATTGCTGAAGTTGAGTTTGCAAATGTGTTACAGGTTTTTTAAACTGTTTGCTTAAACATCATTTCTTAATCTTATTAAGCTATGAACTTTTTTTACAATATTCTCACTGTGTTGGAAAGTGTTTCATAATCTACGATAGATACGCGAATTTTCTTCCTTTTTTTCTTTTATTTAGTTTTTCCAAATGCAGTTCAGTGATAAAGACGTATTCATTGTTGCGAAAACAGTTCTCTTCATGAACATACAATCTAGCATTCTGAGTTAAAATTGTTTTCTCAAAAGACGAAATACTGAATTTTTCTAACTCAAACGGAAATCCTTAAAATGAAACAAAACATTTTTTTCCTTTGAAAGGAAAAAAATGAAACAAAACATTTTTTTCCTTTGAAAGGAAAAAAAGGGCTTTTGTATCATGCAAAGTCGTGCAAAGAAAAGGAAATACATCGTTCAGTTGAAAAATTTCTCTCTTGGATTCCCAGAAGGCAGTTTGAAAGCGAAAAGCGTGAAATTTGACACGATATTTTTAGAATGCATATTGCGTGTATCCATATTAAAAAAAAATAATACATATATATAGATTTTCTTTCTGTTTCTATTGTGGTTATTGGAAACAGCAATATCATTAAAAAAAATTACTAAGAAAATATATTTGCATAAAAAATTTCTAACAATTTTATGCGTACAAATTCATAATTTTGAGATTTAAAAAAAATCTCATTAAATTATTTATATAACATCATAATTTTAAATAATGAAATAATAATAAAAAAAAATAAAATAATTTTCCTGTATCTGTTTCTGTTAGCTTCCGATATGAAAATTTCATTTGGGCACCATTTAACTCTTTATCTACCGACGGTACTTATAAGTAACATTAAAATTACTTATTATAAAATTCTTTTAATGCATTAATTAGTTGTAATACTGTTTAGAATGAGTTACAGATACATCACTCTATCTTGTTCCAAAAGCATTATTGGTTACATAGAACAAAAATATTTTTAAAAGGATAATTTCTTTTGCCTTTGCATCTTCTCAGCTTTCTTTGAGCTGAGGGAGGGGGATGAGGATTTTCCAATTCGGAAACGTTTCTATATTTATATTTTAAAAACATCATATTTCTACATTTTATAATTCTACAAAATGCTAAGAAAACAATTTAAAATAAAAGATTTGAGTGGGGGTTATAAATATTGCACAAAATCCCTGTAAGTTCAAATTTAATTAATCCTTCTAAATTTTTCATTCCTTCTAAAATCCTTCAACAATTTATTAAATGATCATGTAAATCTTTTAATTTAGTTTAAACAATTTACGCAAAATGCTTTAGAATGTAAATTTTTCACGAATTTATAATTCGGTAGATTACAGTTTTGTTCCTAAAAATTAAAGTTACGTTAGATGAGATAGCCAGAAAAGGAAAGAGATGTATCGTTGTACGGCTAAATACTGGTAATCTTTGCAGAAATTTTTTAACACATTTTTAATTTTTGTACCAACGTATAGGAAAAAAAGTACTTTTAATTGCAATTTTTTTTAAAAAATCGCAACTTAATTTATTTTTGAGACATTAATTTTGTCGTTGTTTTTTATACCATTTCTGTTTGTGACAACTGAAGTTCAGTCGAACCTCGTTAATATGAACCCCAAGGTAAATCAAAATTTTGTTCATGTTAACAGTGATTCAAGTTATCAGTATCAATTCTTTGTATTCGTCTTTATAGGGGACTGTGAAAACAGTTCATGTTAAAAGTAATTCAAGCTAAGCGTATTCACGTGAACAAAGTTTGACTATATTCCATTTCTGTAGAAAGTAAAGAAAAAATTAATTGTAAAATAGTAAATTATTATATACCTTTTTGCTGACATTTTCTCCTAACGTTCGAAACAAAAAATTGCTATTAAACTAGGTGTTATTTTGTAAAAAGATAAACAATAAATAAAAAAATAAACGAAAATTTTCTAATATAAATCATACAGCTATAAGAAACTACATTTAATTTTTATTATCCATATTGATGTTATAAACAAACGATGTCTTATGAATCCTTATAATAAAATAATAATCATGAAAGAAATCAGCTTAATTTTCGTTGCAAAAATGATTTCTTGGTTATGATAAGAAATTTAATGAAATTAATATTGTAAATCTGCTATATAGAATTAAATTAGATTTTTTTTCTCCAAAAGTTGAAAGGTCTCGTTCAAAGCAAATGCAGTTCACCAGGTTGCATATAGAATAAATTTCAAAAGAAAAATAATTTATATTAATTCATTCTTCAATTCATATGGAAACGCACTATTTCAGATTTTCTATTCCAGTGCATACCTTTTCGTTATTTTCCCATTCTTCCATATGCCTCCCAATGATAAATAAACATTCATTGTTGCGAAAAAGTTCTATTCACTGATATACCGTCTGACATACAGAGCAAAACTTATTCTCTGAAATAGATTAAAAAAAAAAAAAAAAACCCTACAAAATTTTGAATTCAATTGGAGCTTCTTAAAATGAAACAAAACATTTTCGATAAAAAAAAATAAATAAATAAAAAAACAAGAGGACATATCTTTTTACTATGCCAAGTCATGCAAAGAAATGGAAATACATGGCTCAGCTGAAAGAAGTGTTCTTGCATCTCAGAAGACAGTTTGAAAACGGAAAGCGAGAAATTTCTTCCGATATTTTTATAATGGATATTGTGCATACCCGTGCATTAATTTTTTTTCTTTTTATTTCTATTGCTGTTATTCAGAAAATATATTATTAAAAATTTTTATAAAAAAATGTTATTTTATATTTAAAAGAATAAGCATAATTAATATAAATTGAGAACTAAAAGGATTTTAAGTTCATCTATTTCGCAATTTAAATTTAATCTATAACCACTTTTTACACAGATTTTTAGAATATTTTTATATAACTAGACTGAGAGGGGGGTTCTAGCTCCTACTATGTACGCTTTCTAATCTCGTGCAGATCCTCTATGCTCTATGCTCTGTTTTAAAAATATTGGAGAAAAATTAAATAATATTTTCACGACTAGTGTGATCTTCGATAATCGGGCTACGATTATCCCTTTGGTTACATTGAATTTTGGTGCCCAAAGTTGCATCCACCAAACTGTTTTCATGATTAGTTAAGAAAAATAAATGCACAATTGAAAAAAATAGAGATAAATAAAAAATGAATTATTTTTGATAGAGTTATTGTAAACTATAATTAATTTTTAATATACATAATAATGTTGTAAACAAATGATGTCATAAATCATTATAATAAAATAACAATCGCGAAAAAAAATCGGCTTAATTTTCATTGTAAAAAGAACTTCTTGCTTATGATAAGAAATTTAATAAAATTAATATTATAAATTTGCTATATATATTGAATTAAATTATGTTTTTTTCCCTTCCAAAAGTCGGAATTCCTAATACAAGGCAAATTCAATTCATCGGGTTGTTACGCCAACTAGTACATAGAATAAATTTCAGAACAAAACAATTTATATTAATTCATTCTTCAATTCATATGGAAATATATTATTTCAGAATTTCTATTCTAGCGCATACCTTTTCGCTATTTTCCCATTCTTCCATATGCCTCTCAATGATAAAGAAATATTCTTTATTACGAAAAAGTTCTATTCACTAATATATCGTCTAACATACAGAGCAAAACTTATTCTCTCAAATCCATAAAAAAAGAGAAATTTTGAATTTAAATGAAGCTTTTTAAAATGAAACAAAACATTTTCGATTTTTTTTTTTTTTTTTTAAACAAGAGGACATGTCTTTTCACCATGCAAAGTCATGCAAAGAAATGGAAATACATTGTTCAACTAAAAGAAGTTTTCTTGCAACTCAGAAGACAGTTTGAAAGCGAAAAGCGAGAAATTTCTTCCTATATTTTTATAATGGATATTGTGTATACCCGTGCATTAAATTTTTTTTTATCTTTTTATTTTTTTTTCTTTATTGCTATTGCGAATATTCGAAAAAAAAAAATATTAAAAGATTTTTATAAAAAAGTGCTATTTTGAATCTAAAAGAATAAGCGTAGTTAATATAATTTCACAATTTTGAAAAAAAATTATATTAAAGGATTTTAAGTTAACTTATTTTGCAATTTAAATTTATTCTATATCCACTTTTTGAGTTTTTTTATGTAACTTGACTGAGAGGGGGGTTCTGGCTCCTACTATGTACGCTTTCCAATCCCGTCCAGACCCCCTATGCTCTGGGCTCTGTTTTAAAAATATTAGCGAAAAATTAAATAATATTTTCACGACTAGTGTGATCTTCGATAATCAGGTTGCTATTATATTTCCTTTGGTTAGATTGAATTTTAGTGTCCAAGATTGCATCCACCATTGACCTGACAGCTAATGGCTGCTTTCGTGGTTGGTAAAGAAAGATAAATTTACATTTGAAAATTAGGTTATGCAAAATGTGAGAAGATTATGTCTTTTCGACTTTTCCCTCATGAGTTTGAGTTTCGGAACAGTCCATCAAGTATAAATGAATGAACAATTGAGTACTGTTTTTTTAATGATTTTTATTCAGATGAACACATCAGATGCTCTTAAGTACTTGGTATAGCTGTACAAAATTTAGTAAAACGCTATTCAGTAAAAGTACGTAAATCTAATTTTCTATTCATATTTTTCTCCGAAAACCTAAATTCAATCTATTCTAAATATTCCTGAAATCTCCTACCAACGTATGAATATTAACATATGTTCTCTTTTTTGCTACTCAATTTTCTCTTCAATACTGTCTGCTGTTGAAAATTTTTCTGGGAAATGTTTAATTACAGCGATTTGCTTGTAAAACAGTTCCAAAATGAGTCCGCCATTACTTCTATATCGACCCCTTGAGGAGCGGTGGGATATATTCATCCCCCTAATTTAAACGAGTTTGTCACCAGAAACTTTTGACAAATTTTGTATTTTTAACTTTGGTAGCAAAATGTTGAAAAGTTATCTTTTCTTCTTTTAAAATAAAATTTTTAGATCTTTCCGGTGAGGTTTGGTTTTATTTTTGTCGGCCGATTATCTATACTAGGGATATAGGACCAGGGGGAAAGTGCCCTTCGTGGGGGTCTTTCTAAGGGAATCTAACCCGTATTTACGCAAGATTCGAAGAAAACCACGAAAACTCCGAACGGTTGGGCCGACAGCCGAGATTGGGTTCGAACCCAGACTTGCCGTCTACTAGTTGAGAGGTCAGAACCTCTCGGCCACTGGTGGGGCCCACTCTTTCCGGTGAGAACTGAATATTACAGAGAAATTATTGCTTGCCCCACAAGGGGATAAGGTGTCCGAATATCTTTAAAATGTAATTTTCGATCAAAATATCGATTTTTCATTTTTGCAATCTAGAACGTTTGGGCCCAAACGTATCTCTGCGAACTATACAGTAAATAGAAATTAATAGAGTGGAAGTATAATGTCTTGGGATGATGCCAAAAATGTAACCCTACATTAAGACCAATTAAGTACCAACAAAACCACGTGCTTTGACGCGCCCATCAATTCAAACCGGTTTAAACTAATACTTTCATTGCTCTTGTTTTTTATCGTCGAAATTGTTATTAAACAGAGTATTAAAATTTCGTAAAAAATGACAATTTGTGCCATTATTGTCTGTAATACGCGATCAGTAAATGTAGCAGGAACTAATTCATCGTTTCACAGGTAAAAATTGTTTGATTATTTAATAATAAGTGTTTTAAATATCAATATAGAAAATTCTTTTAACATTTTGCTTGAAAAAATAACATTCTTTTGCTGATATCTTAAAATCATTTGCAGTCAGAAATCTAAATTTTGATAAATATTTATTACTTAAGTCTCCATACATGATATTAAAAGAATGTTTTCGTTATTCTATTTTAAATATTTATTTAAATGCAATTATTAATATGTTGTTAAAAAGAAATAAAAATGTTTAAGTAAATTAGAAGCGATTGATGTTGGCGAAATAGAGATCTATTTGAAAATTTCATTCCATATAAGAATTCCATTTATTCATTCCATTTATTAATTAGTTTGAATTAGTTGAATTATTTATACATATTGTTATTTGCAAAAAAAAAAAAAAAAAAAAAAAAAAAAAAAAATCATATGCGTTATAAAGAAATAAAAAATTACAGTAAAGAATGAAATATTGTAGTAATACAATTTTTAGTTCGTATCAAATGTTTTCAACTTCTTATTAAATTTTAATTTGACATTTAATTATTGCTAATTTATCAATATTAATTATTTTAAAAGCAAACATTTATTTTAATAAATAATAGAAAAAAGACCATTTTAAAAATTTGCCATTTCTTCTTAAATATGTTTTAGCTGTAATTCATTTCTTTCATTTCGTCTTTTTAATACAAAATCCCTTCCACGTGCTTTTGTTTGGGGTATTAAAATTTGAGCGATAAATGGTTTCACATTGCAAACCTTTTTTGAGGCTTACTTCCCCTCCACCTATCTCATTCCTCCATGTGTGCTAACGAAAACGCCATTTTGCGAATGACAACCCTTTCACATGTAATTCTTTTTTGCAATTTTTGGTACTGCAAATTTTATACTTCTAAACATCGCATATTTTCATTTTTTACACCATCGTATAGAGAAAAATATGTACTTTAAAGGCAATTTGTTTGAAAACTGTATCTCAATTTATTCTAGAGGTATTACTTTTATAGTTTTTAGTACCGATTTTGTAATTGTCGCAACATAAATACGCCATTTTCTCTTTAAATCATGGCCAACGAGATATACAGGGTGTCCCTAAACAAATGATATATACGCTAGGGGGTGATAGAACACATCAAGACGAGTAATAGTAAAATAGGAAACCAAGGGTCCCAAACGTTTTCCAAAGGAGATAGCCGCCATTAAAGTTTGGGGTCCAAAATTTGAAATACACATAAAAAACGGAAAAATTGGTCGATTGATTTGCGGTTTTCACTAAAAATATTCTTTTTGTTAGTATTTTCTTGAAAATAAATTATAAAGATAAATTTCGAAAAATGCCGATAGAGGGCGCTTTAGACTTTGAAGTAATGAAAAACTATTTTTTGCCGTGATTTTTTGCATCTCATTAAATGGTTTCGTAAGCTTAGACTTAAACTTAAATTTTGAGCTCAAAATCTGAATAGTTGGACGCGGTTAAGTAGCACAAACTTAACTATGTTCAGAGGGTTTAAATTTCAAATGATTATAAAAAACGGAAAAATTGGTCGATTGATTTGCGGTTTTCACTAAAACTATTCTTTATGTCGGTATTTTATTGAAAATGAATTAAAAAGGTAAATTTCAAAAAATGCCGATAGAGGGCGCCTTAAACTTTAGAGTAACCAACAACAAATTCTAACCGTTATTTTTTGTATCTAATTAAATGCTTTCCAAAACTTGTTAAATGTTTTCGAAGTCTTAGATTTAAACTTAAATTATGAACTCAAATTCTGAATCGTTGGGAGGGGTTAAGAAGCGCAAACTGAAGTGTGTTCAGGACTTGAAATTTACCCCCCCCCCCCCCCACGAACACAGTTCAGGTTTGCGCTACTTAAACACTCGCAACGACTCAGAATTTGATCTCAAAATTTAAATCTAACCATTTGAAAGCATTTAATGAGATTTAAAAAAATAACGGTTAAAAACAGTTGTACGCTACTCCAATGTCTAAGGCGCCCTCTATCGGCATTTTGGGAAATTTATCTTTAAAATTTATTTTCAAGAAAACACTGATTTAAAGAGTAGTTTTAGCAAAAACCGCAAACGAATCGACTAATTTTTCCGTTTTTTTATAGTTTTCCGTTTCGTTTGAAATTTAAACCCTCTGAACACAGTTCAGTTTGTGCTATTTAACCACTCCCAACTATTGAGATTTTGAGCTCAAAATTTAAGTTTAAATCTAAGCCTACGAAACCATTTAATGAGATGCAAAAAATAACGACAAAAAATAGTATTAGGATGGATTATTTCGTTAATCCAAAGTCTAAAGCGCCCTCTATCGGCATTTTTTGAAATTTATCTTTATAATTCATTTTCAATAAAATACCGACATAAAGAATAGTTTTAGTGAAAACCGGAAATCAATCGACCAATTTTTCCGTTTTTTATAATCATTTGAAATTTAAACCCTCTGAACACAGTTAAGTTTGTGCTACTTAACCGCGTCCAACTATTCAGATTTTGAGTTCAAAATTTAAATTTAAGTCTAAGCTTACGAAACTATTTAATAAGTTGCCAAAAATTACGGCAAAAAATAGTTTTTCATTGCTTCAAAGTCTAAAGCGCCCTCTATCGGCATTTTTCGAAATTTATCTTTATATTTTATTTTCAAGAAAATACCAACAAAAAGAATATTTTTAGTGAAAACCGCAAATCAATCGACCAATTTTTCCGTTTTTTATGTGTATTTGAAATTTTGGACCCCAAACTTTAATGGCGGCTATCTCCTTTGGAAAACGTTTGGGACCCTTGGTTTCCTATTTACTATTACTCGTCTTGATGTGTTTTATCACTCCTTAGCGTATATACCATTTGTTTAGGGACACCCTGTATAACAGCCTGCGCATTTTGCAAAAACCACCAAAAAGGTGAAGCTGGATTCAGCTTCAAAACCGGAACCATTCCTTTGGACCAGGTGACGCAAACACTACCCAAATTAGTATTGAATAATCTGATTTCCTGTTCAGTGCACATGGTCATTGTTTTGGTTCAGGGTTTGCACTATTGGTCAGATTAACTTGGGCAAGATATCAGAGTCCTCTGGAGGGAGGCTTCATACATTAATCTCAAATAGATGGGACGTATAGATCTAGTTGGCTGTGCTTTAAATTAATAAAAATTGAAATGTGCGCGTAAATTTTGAGAAGATGAAAATTATGACGGATTTAGCTTTAACGTGAAGTTCTAAGAACGTGTCAATTTGAATTTTTTTTTCTTATTTTTAAGCATTTATACCAAACATAAGAGTCTCAATTGATAACTTCATCTTAGTAACTGATCTTAATTATATTTTGCTTTAGTATTATATTTTTTACTTATGCGATTAAAGTTTAATTTTAATAATTTGGACAACTGAGTTTTATAGAAATAGTATTTTTTTTCTTAATTTTAGCTTAAAATAATATTTGTTTGAGAGATAGGCTGACCATTGTATGATGCATTTTTTAATGTAGCTAATTTTGTAAGCTTATTATAAATAAATGAACCAGTTCCTTCTTAAGCATTTATTTTCGTTAAAATTTGACGGGTTCCACCTTGTGATATTAAAATTAGTCTACCGAATCTGCTATCTTATAATACCTTGTAATATTAAAATTTATCTATCGAATCTATCATTTATCTACCGAAATTTGCTTAAATTTTGTATGTATCTAAAATAGAATCCGATTTACAGCAGTTTAAAATTATATCTATTACAGCTTTTCAATTATGTTTTAAAGTTATTTTCAGATTTTTCTCAAAATGAAGTTTCTTAGATTTTTACTATATGCAAAACATCCTAAAAAATTATGCATGAAATGTCAAGAAATTTTTTGCACTTCTTTTACAAGTGTCTTTTAAGGGAATAGAATGTAAAAAAAAAAAAAAAAAAAAAAAAAAAAAAAAAAAAAAAAAAAAGGGTCGATCCACTAAAGAAACTTTAGTGATCCTTGTAATTACTAAAAAATTTTTAGTAATCTTAGTCGGTTACAAAAAAATCTGTAAGAATTACTAGAAAAAAGTTAGCAACGAATAGAGTTAATAGTTTTACATTTTTAATAGCTCTTACTAAAACTCAGTTGGTGTGGCCTTGATATCATAGTGGTTATAGTAACGGACTCCAGTCTAAAAGGTCCCGGTTCGAAACTTGCCACCGCCAAATACGCCCCGAATGTATGCAGTGTCTCGTTAATAAAGGGATTATGAAAATCCTGTCGGAGCAGGTAGGAATGTTTGGTGCTGCTATCTATTGCGGTTTTGCCGAAAATCTTCCACTTCAGAAGTCTGGATGCAGCTCGAAGGAAGCTCCTGGCCTTCGGGCGCACGTAATGGTTACTAAAAAAAATTTTGGATCTATTACTAAAATTTGCTTGGTGGCTCATACTAAAAATTTTTAAGTTAGTTATACAAAAAGTTCTTTCGTTCAGTTTACAAAAGAAATGCTTGTTTCACTTGCAAAAAAAAAAAAAAAAAAAAAAAAAAAAAAAGTTTGTAATGGTTACTAAAAAATCCTGTGGAGTACAAATTTACTAACAAATTTTTAGTAACTTCTTGAATTTTTTTTTTACAGTGTACACTCATGATAATATATTAAATACACTGTAAAAAAAAAAAAAAAAAAAAAAAAAAAAAAAATCCGTTAAATTTACGGAAAAACTGCTGGCAGCAATGTTACCATTATTTTTTGCCGTAAAAATTGCAGTAAAATTAGATGCAATATTTTTCTTATTACATCTAATTTTACTGCAATTTTTACGCAGGGCTCGCAGCGGTCCTAAATTGTTCCCACATTGGTATCACTATTTTAAAATGATAACCTATTGTATATTTCTATTACATACATGTTAAAGGAATCTACCAAGATGAATTTTTACTTAAAATACTGATAGACAAGTCTGAAAATTTTAAGAACGCGGCGAGCCGAGTTTACGGCCAAAAATGGCTGGCAATATTGCTGCCAGCTGTTTTTGCCGCAAATTTAACGGATTTTTTTTTTCAGTGTACACTCTCTAAAAAACTGAAAATGTACTGGCAGCACTGCTGCCAGAAATTGTCTGTAGATTGATGATTTTCCGTTTATTTTTTATCTCCGTCAAAAGAGGAAAAATATCCGTCACTTGAAAAAAATCAATGCGAAAGAGGTGGCGATCGAACTCACGACCCCAACATTACAAGGCGAGCGCTTTTCCTCGGCGCCACGGTTGCTCATGTTGATTGTGCTTTAAAATAGAAGCGTTCATTTCATATGGGTGTGGTTTTGTGTATTTCGTTAAAAAGCTTTTAATTTTGCAGTTAATCTCGGAAAGATTTCATCTTTATTGAAACTGTGGCTGCGTTTTTTTTTACGTTTAGTATTAATATAGTATAAAAATGTGAATTTTAAATATATTACGTAGATTTTTAGAGAAAAAACATGGATGTTCTATTTTTATTCGTTATGATTTTTTTCAATAATATCAATTTTTTTTCTTTGCATTTTATTTTTTAATTAAAATATTTTTTAAATGTGTTCACTTAAAATATATTTTATATGCGAATATTTATCATAGAAATAACTTAGTATATTGAACTTTATTCAACTTATTCAACTTTGAATAACAGATTGAGAGAATTTTTGAACGAATAAAGAAAGTAATTGTTATTTATTTTTAAATTCGAAAACTTTTTTGTCTTTTAAAACTAAATTAGGCATTTTAATCAATAGAATATTTTTGTTTTTCATTTTAAAAATAAATTCGAATTTATTACTAACAGACCCAATGCGCATGCGTGGTAGATATAAACGGAATCTTTTCCTCATTTTTCGACGTTCGGAATGAACTCGCAGAACAAATACGTTTTCTGGGAGAACAGAAGTTATTTGTGAAAAAATAACGATAACTTAGTGTATATTGACGAATTTTTCTGAAAGTGTAGTTTTATATTTACACTGGTATAAATGACAAACTTGAAACAAATTTTAAAAAATTTTCAATACCATAACTGCAATATAATCTGAGATAGAGGTGCGATTAGAATGTGTGTAATCAAAATCCTAGAAAAAGTTATTCTGTTTATAATGCAGTTTACAAAATGTAAATACTTTTTTTTTTTTTGAGTTATTACGTTTTGCAAAAATTTCAATTTTTAAAAGAATTTTGACTGTTTTTCTCATTAAAAATTATTTCTTGGTAATTGTTAATATTTATATATTATTTCCAAACCTTTAAAGTAAATGTCATTACAAAAATAAAAGAACGAATTTCGAAAAATCACTTCCAAAGGTATGCAGATACCTTAAATAGTTTAAAAAAAAATCCGACATTACTTTTATATTGAGTATTTCAAAAACTTGAAAAATCAAATAAAGAAATTCATTACAGTTAAAAAGCATTGGTAACAAAATTTCTTAGGAGCGCATACCAAACGAATCCACATGTCAAAGTATTCATGATCACCTTTATATTACGTGAAAGATTTATAAAAGTATAAGTATAAGAAGAATTTATGTTTTTGATTATTCTAAACGCACAGTTTTGTACTGATGTTTTCTAATATGGAGTTGGACGAAGAAACCATAATTTGTAATAACATGCTATATTATATTTGCTTTGTAAGGAACGCAACGAATAAAATGTTTAATGTTAAAACTATGCTGAAGCATAAAAAAAAAAATAAATAAAAAGAATATTGCTCAGTTAAACTGATGGCATTGAGCTCACAGTCTACGCATACTAATTTTACCTTACAGCCTTATTGTTTTCAAAGGTTAGTTCCGTTCGAGAAATCAGAATTCAGAAATCTGCATGGAAAACCCATTTATATCAATTAAGTGGAGGGGCATGAGCCCCCCGTTCTTTATACTTATTCAATGATGACCTAATACTAATCACGGAGGTGCCTCATCAGAATGATCCTATATCTAAATTTTAAACAAAAACCGATATTTTTGCATGAAAATCCCATTTATATAAATTAAGGGGAGGGGCATGAGCCCCTGTTCCCCCTCTTATACATATCGATTGAACCCCAAAAACTAATCAGGGAAGAGCCTTATCAGAATGTACATATATCCTAAATTTCAAGTAAATCCGATACTTTTATCATGAGTTATCGCGTTACGCACATACGCACATGCAGAACGGACGGACACATAAGTTTCAAGGCTTTGATAGTCTGTGAGCTAAAAATAACTCAAAAGCAAAATGTAGCAGTTTTAAAATGTCTAAACAAAAATTTATAAAATATTGCAAAAATGTCATATTATCAAGTATTTCATGAACTTAAAAAAGGAAATAAATAAATTCAATGCAGTTAAAAAGCATTGATAACAAGATTTCTTATCAGTGCATACCCAATAAATCCACATGTCAAAGTATTCATGAACGCCATTATATTATGTGAAAGATTTTAATAAAAAAAATATTTGTGTTTTTCATTATTTTAAACGTACAGTTTTGTACTAATATTTTGTAATATAACATAAAGTTGAATCATAATTGAAGAAATCATAAAAAAAACATAATTTATAATAACATGATCGATTACATTTTCTTTGTAAAGAATGTAAGGAATAAAATGTTTTAATGTTAAAACTAGGCCAAAACATAAAAAAAATAATTCAAAAGCAAAATAAAGCAGCTTTAAAATGTCTAAACAAAAACTAATACAACATGGCGAAAATGTCACATCATTTCACCTTTCTTCGACTAAACACATCGGCAGCGTGTCAAAATGTCTTCATAAGCATCCAGCCGCAAAAAAATGATCAGTGTGATCCATCAAAATGTAACGCTGTAAAGCATTTCTTCATTCGAACGTAATTCGCCACGTTTACCACTAGGAGACTCTCTCTGCATCCTGATAGTTAAAAAAAAAAAAAAAATAAATAAATAAATAAAATAAAAATAAACTTTTATTTTTTGTGCGTTATTTCGACATTTAGTTCCGGCGTTTTGTACGGTAGAGTTAACCTCCTGTTCATAAATCATTGTCAAGTCCACTCGCTTTTGTTTTGTGGGAACTTTTCGATAACAGATGGTGACACACAGTTTTTATTCACTTTGAAAATTCGTATACAAAGTAAGTCATAGATGATAAATATAGAGTATATTTAGTTTCACGGAGAACATCTTTAAAAAAATTAATAAATATGCGGTAAAAATATTAAGAAATTGTAATATCTTGGTTGACAAATGTATCTTATATTTCTTCTAACGAATATTTCTGCTAACGAAGAATGTTTCTGATGTTTTTCTGACTTAAATAACGAACGCAAGTTCAGATAACGATTGCTTTACTTGTCTTTTACGCTTATAGAAACACATTCATGTTGCATTTTATCGGATGACATGTCAGATTTTGGTTAAAGAGAAATACTTCTGCTAACGAATGTGATTTTCTGGTGAATTATTTTCGTTAGCTGATATATCACTGCATTTAATAAGATGGAATTAAATTATAGGGAAAATTATTTCAGGGAACGATTTTTATACAAGATATCAGGGATGCAATCCATTTATTCCGCGAAAAATACACAGTGTTTCATTTTCGATTTTCGTTCACAAATTTAATAAAAATGAAGACAATACGAAAATTTCAAAAGAATAGTACTGTTTAGTGTAAAATGCGATGGCACCACATAAAAAGTGGAAAATGTGCAGTATTTCTGTCATTGACACCATGTCTAATGTGAAATGCCATCTGAAATATGGAATGTCTAGTTCAGTACTGTTTTGAAGTGATTGGTGGCTGTTTCACATCGTGTAGATTATTTTTGTAAAAAGTTTTCTTTAAATGTCTCCGTTATTGTTAAAATCGGAATAAGTATCGAGATCTGATATTGAAGTGAGACGCCTTGCATTTTTTAGACTAAATAAATGAACTGTGACTTTCTTATATGGAAATCGTTCATTGTAAAGTGCTCTACCACCTCTTAAAGTTTGTAAACGAGTTTTCGGGGCCCCGTTATGAAAAAACCTGTTAAGTATAACGGTTGAAAAAATATTTAAAGGTAATTTAAATGACAAATTTTGTCAAATTGAAATATTCTAAAAAGCATAAGAGCTGTTTTTTAAATAAGCAACCATTTTAAAATTTAAAAAAAGAACTACAAGGGCTTTTCTTAAACAATTTTATTTACACTCAAAACTTTGTAACTTAGTCTACTTTTCAACATAATTTTAGCCTAGTCTAAGGCACTTAAATGTATGCATGAATTTCTTTATATAAAGATTATAAAGATAATTTAAATGACAAATTTTGTCAAATTGAAATTATTGAACGGTTCTGAAAAGCATAAGGGCTGTTTTTTAAATAAGCAACCATTAAAAAAAAAAGAACTACAAAGTCACTTTTCTTAAACAATTTTATTTACACTCAAAACTCTGTATCTTAGTCTACTTTTCAACATAATTTTAGCCTAGTCTAAGGCACTTAAATGTATGCATGAATTTCTTCATGATGTGGTAATATATAAAATCCTCATAGAAATCTACCGCCTGCTATGCTGAGCACTTAGACTGGGAGGTGGCAGCATAGACAATCACTTCATCGAGTTAGAGGCTGAAATTCTAGGAATTAGCTGTAACTCGATTAGCATTTACCATTGTGTGTTTTCCAGTGCTCCATGTTTTCATACTTTTGGGTTGCAGAAAAACTCAATGATAAACTTATGAGTCAACCCCTAATATCGGGTCTGAAGGTGGTTTAAAGCAAGATATAACTTGGCACCTTGGCAGACCATTTCAATATGTTAATCGACTTCTGTCTAATTCTAGGTTTGGTTTGGTTTGGTTTATTTTTGTCGTCCGATTATCTACACTAGGGATATAGGACCAGGGGGGAGAGTGCCCTTCGTGGGGGTCTTTCTAAGGGAACCTAACCCTTATTTACGCAAAGTTCGAAGAAAACCACGAAAACTCCGAACAGTTAGGCCGACAGCCGCGATTGGGTTCGAACCCAGCACCTGCCGTCTACCAGTTGAGAGGTCAGAACCTCTAGGCCACTGGTGGGGCCTGTCTAATTCTAGAGTTTCAGCTTCCAACACGATGAGGTGTTTGTATAGCCTACTTTTTTTGTCAAATTTCTTGAATGACGACAAAACTTTTTCTACCGTAAACGTTCTTTAAGACTGGATCGTGAATCAGGACCATAGCTAGAAATGAAGGGCTCAAGAGAACGTAGGGAGGAGGGGAGGGGGGTCATAATTTTTTTTCTCTCTATCTCTTACACAGAAGGATAAATTAATGCATATTCACATTTTAGGTACTATGTTTCTTATTAAACTGTTGTAATAACTTCATTTTATGCTAAGAAAAGTATATGACGATGAAAATTTTGAGTGTATAACTGGTGCAAAATTAAGCTTGTTAGTTTCATATGTACAAATAGGATGAGAAAGTATTAAAACAGTTATTTTAGATAGACTTTAGTACTGTGAAAGGGTCTCAAAACTAAATTAGATTTTTGAACAGAACTTCCTTTGAATTTACGGAACTAAAATTCATTGAGTGACCTTGGCATCTTTTCCAGGGAGGGGCTAAGCCGCCTATAGCGTCCCCTTAATCACGGTCCTGTCGAGAATGTGGAATTCTTCAGCGGATGCAAATGATGTCATTTTATACAAAAAAGGTGCATTTAAATTCTTGGAAATGGAATATTTTTTTGTACTATCTATATAATTATACATTTTTTTTCATGGGGGGGGGGGGTTGACACTAGATTCTGAACATGCAGAATTCCTATTTCTTAGTTTATTAATATTTTTTACCTTTTGATTGTTAAAAACATTACGCTATTGTAGTTTCACGGAGAGTTGTCCTGATTTTTTGAGAGTGATTTGTCATATAATTAACTGCATTATTTTTGTAACTACATTGTTTTGTACTGTTTAAGAAATAGTTGTAACTATAAAGAATATTTCGAAATTTATCACCTGCATCCAAATTATAGTTAAGTTTTAAAAAGGCTATAATGTTGTATTGCCATCAGAAACAAACCTTGCACATAACTTTTATAATTCTAGGCTTTCATGAAGCGAGTAAAAAATCTATGGCAAAGTTTTATCTCAGCACTCAAAAACCAAATAATGTTAAATAAAGCGTAGAAAATAATGATAAGAAAAATTATCAATGAAAATCATTATTATTTTAGGTGATCCAGGACACAAAAATCTTCATCTTTCTAAAAAGAAAAAATATTGCATTAAACATTTTTGTTTTTTTCCCTTGCTTTAAATGACGCTTAAATAATCTTTATATCGTAATTAGGATAGAAAATATTTATTTTGTAGTTTTGGTATGTCTTAAAAAATATAGACTTCAATTTGTAATAGAAATGACTTCTTGTAAAAATGCTTTTTTCTTCCCGATGGAATTCTCCACCATTTCTCGTATTCAAATTGTTATAATTCAAGAACCGTTACGATAAGTGGTTCGAATTTGGAATTTGCCTTTTCTAGATATTTTGCTTCAATTTTGATTCACTACATTAGAAAAAAAAATATTTACTTTTCAAAATATGATTTAAAAAAGTTACTTAATTCGTTTTAATTTTTACTTTAAATATTTTTATTTTTTATTTAAATAATTATTTTTAAAAATGGTGAATTAATTTAAAGCCTATATTTTTGTTCATTTAAATGAAAAAAAATGAAATTTTACAAATAATATTTTTCGAGTTATAACGATTTTGAGTTACCCCTCTTAATAAATTTTAAATTAAATTTTTTTTCTTAAAAAATGAGAAATTTTATCATGTGATTTCCTTTAGAAATATTATGCTTACCCATTACAAAAAATTTAAAATTTTAACTGAATAAATAAAATTCATTTTAAAATGTGTCTCAGACTAACTTAAAAACCTAAAACTCAAAATTTAAATGTAATTTTGAACTTTAAAACTTATTTCAGATACTAAGACGATATCCAATGCATTTACATCTCGGAAGATGACCGGAAATGATTCTTGATCAATTTACAGTTAACATACATATATGCGATCTATCTCACATATCAGGTAAATTTAAATGTTATATAGATATTCCTGGAATCGAATAATTTATTAAAGACAGGTGTTGAGTATCGAATACAGCCTTAGCAAAGTTTTCTAAACTTTTAAAATTTAACTAGCCGATATATATTTTCGTTGCATTCTGAGTAACTATCGCCTGCGGAATAAATTAATTAAAATTGTGAGAGATTTGAGAAAATCCACGTAAGGGACAGTGTAATTGAAAGGAAGTGATTAAAATTAGAGAGGATATTAAGAGGAGGTCATAAAGATATTGCTTCCTTAATAGAAAGTCATCGAGCTGAAATATGCCCTTTGAGAGCGGCAGCGATAGTAATTTGGGTCTTGTAAAATCTACAGATTTGTTTAGAGAAATACACCGTAAGACTTATTATGAAAGGCTTGTTCCTCATTAATTTAGAAACTACAAGGAGAGTCTCTGATTAAAAATTTTTAAGGGGACAAAGCACCTTGAAATTGTCAAAATATGGATTCCCCCCCCCCTCTTTTTTTTTTATTGACTGAATGCTTCTTTAACCCATTGGGGACGAGCGACACGTATACGTGCCGCGAAAAGGCTTAAGAAGCCTTGTTTATACCCACCAGTAAAATTTTATTGTAGAATTTTCCTTATTTAATCGGGGCATTTTATCTACTTGAAAAGGCAAAAATTTCTGTTTATAAAAAATGGTGTTAAAACATTAAAAATTTCGTAAAAGGCTTCCGTCGCGAAGGGGTTAATTGCAAATATTTTAACACCTCATTTTTACCTATACGACTATTGTATCAAGGAACATTGTAAATTTTGTTAATAGATCCAGCGCAAATGCCCCATACAAATGAAAAGTTTAATTTGATTTTTCTCCCTGTTCATATTTTTATAACTGGCTTGTTTGAAAAATACTAAAGCTTTTTTGCTAATTTAGATAGAGGTTTCAATTTTTCTTACTTATTCTCCATGGTGTATCTAATAATTTTGTGCGTAGATTTAACATCCAAGTTCATTATTGTATTGTGTTATTAAAAAAATATATTTAAATCAACAGTTTTTGATTTTTTTTCATTTTTTAACTGTACCCGAGAGAAAAAAATCATATGAAATATAAAATGCTTTACATCTAAAAATCCATGAACAGCTTTATGTAGTATATTCTAATGAATGTGGAAAAAAAGATCCAAGCTAAAGTATTCATATGTAAAAAAATAGTAAAGATTTTTAAAAAGTTAATTAAAAAAAAATTAGTAAAATAGATTGTTCTACCAGAGTTTTTTTGTAAATTTTATTTAAATTTTAATATTTAGTACTGTGTCACAACACACATGCGCATATACATACATATATATATACCGGGTGTCACAAAAATGACTGATCGATTTTAAAATTCAATAACTTGCAAACGGTGACAGCTATTTAAAAAAAAAAAAAAAAAAAAAAAAAAAAAAAGTTGCAGGAGGGTTATGTATAATGTCAGGAGTTTTTTTGCCGTAATTTTTTATTTTAGTTCACATCTCAAACAATCGCCGTCAGCGCCACCTATTGTTTGAGATGCGAGCTAAAATAAAAAATTACGGTAAAAAAACTGCTGACATTATACATAACCGTCCTGCAAAATTTTTTTAAATAACTGTCACCGTTTGCAAGTTATTGAATTTTAAAATTCATCAGTCATTTTTGGGACACCCGGTATATTTATATATATATATATATAAAAGCAAACAATAAATTACATACCATCCAAAAAAAAAAAAAAAAAAAAAAAAAAAAAAAAAAAAAAAAAATCAAAATTGTAACTTGATAAATATATTTTTTAAATGTGTCCCAGACCATCTTAAAAACCTAAAACCAAGAATTTAAATCTAATTTTAAGCTTTAACACTTATTTCAGATATTAGCACAGGTTTCCAATGCATTCATAGCTCAAAAGATGACCGGAAAAGATTTTTGATAAATTTAAAGTTGTTACAATCTTTGCGATAATTATTACATGTATGGTATACTTTAAATATTATCTATAAATATTTAAAGAATCGAATATTTAATAAAGACAGGAGCTGAGTATAGCTAGCAGCCTTAGCAAGTTTTCTAAAGATTTAAAATTTAACTAGCCAACAGATAAATTCGTTGCATTGAGTAACTATCGCCTGCAGAATAAATTAATTAAAATTGTAAGAGATTTGAGAAAATCCGAAGAAGGGACATAGTAATTGAAAAGAAGAGATTAAAATTAGTGAGGATATTAAGAGGCGGTCATAAGGATATTGCTTTCTTAATAGAAAGGCATCGAGCTGAAATATCGCAGCCTTTGTGAGCGGCTGGGAGAGTTATTTGCGTCTTTATAAAGTCTACGGATTTGTTCAGAGAAATATACCATACGACTTATTATCAAAGGCTTGTACATCATCAATTTAGAAACTATGATGAGAGTCTCTGATTAAAAATTTTTTAGGGGACACAGTATCTTAAAATTAATCAAAATATCGCTTCCCCTCCCATTATTGACGCAAAGCTTCTTTAATTTTGAATATTTTGACATCTCATTTTTGCCTATATCATTATTGTACCAATTTGCTTTTTTTTTTTTTCAAT